>MU795468.1:0-21310 GCA_027886305.1 Lentinula aff. lateritia | reverse complement strand
TAGGTCATTCCTGTCCTCGGTCGCGGTTCCCGTAGCTCCCTTCGAGCTCCAGCCTGCTCCTAGCACGCTACAACATAAACTCCTTATACCAAAACCTACCCTAAGACCTATTCTCACCCAGGTCTTACAATGACAGAGAGGTCAAGATAAGGGGCCAGGTAGTGGGGGGGGCTGGCTTTATATACACAATCTGATCTGCGAGAAATGATGATGTAATACTGTACAGTTTGAGGATAAAGAAGGTGGTGGAAGCCGGTAGAAGGAGAAGGGTAACTGATGGATCGGTAATCGATGAAGGGGGTCAGGTGGATCAGTAATCAATGAGGATTCGACAATGGTGGGATGTGAAAGTGATGGAGTGATGTATTGTACAAATAAGGGCATAGAGATGGTGAGAAAAGGAAAATGATAGGGGCTATGTACTTCATGACAGCGTTGATCAGGTTTGTACCTCACCTGGGGAGTTATATCTCAATGTGTCCGCTCTTTCCTCTATTGAACAATTTCTTGTAATTTCATTAACTACTGAATTCTCGCTTTCCGATTCAGCCGCACCGGCCGAACCTGTTTCTGCTCTTCTCAAATTTTCTACTCTTGTTGATTCTGGTTCTACTGACTCTTTCATTGATACTCGTTTTGTTTCTCAAAATTCTATTCCTACAACCAAAATTCCTCCTGTTAATCTTCATTATCTTCTAAACCCATTACCGATATGGCGAATATTGCCATTCGGTTTCCTTCCGGCGAGCTGCTCCTATTGCCTTTTTATGTTACACATTTAGATTCATCTTGTAAAGCAGTACTAGGGTACAGTTTCTTATCCCGCTACAATCTGTTGATTGACTGGCCATCTCGAAACATTACGTTCCGTAACACTTCACATCCTGATTCTCCACAGACGTCTGTGCCTTCTGCCACCAACATTGTTGATGCAAAGGTCGCTGTTCCGTTACCGGAACTTTCGCCGTCGGTTTCACCAACAATTCTGGAAACCCCTTCAGGGGATTTACTTTGCTCTCGCTCTCGCTCCCGTTCTCGGCCGAAGAGGCCTCAGCCTCTGTCGTCCAAATTTCCCTTTGAACCCATCTATTCTTACCCCATGGTCTCTCAATTTGCCGCTCAACTAGAAATTCTGGAGGTCGACATTGCACTTGTCAGTGCTGCAGTCTTTAATAGGGCTTGCAAGGATGCTGGTATGGAACCTATCTTACTTCGTGCTATCCACTCAGAGGTCGCAGCCTGTGCCGCCGACTGCTCCTCCACCGCTCCTGCTGTCCCTCCACTACATCACTCTACTCCAGAAGAGTACGCCGAGTTCGCAGATGTCTTCAATGAGATTGCTGCAGACTCACTACCTGAACACAGACCCTACAATCTGAAGATTGACCTGGAAGAAGGCACTTTGCCGCCTCTCGGCCGTATTTACCCTTTATCTGAAAAGGAGCTTGTAGCCCTTAAAGAATTTATTGACAAACAGCTGGCTACTGGCGCTATTTCACCATCTTCTCTCCTCACGGCGCTCCGGTCCTTTTCGTCCCAAAGAAAGACAGCAAACTTGGCCTTTGCGTAGATTTCCGCGGGCTCAATCGTATCACCAAGAAGGACCGTTACCCACTCCCACTTATTTCAGATCTTCTCAACGCTCCGAAAAGAGCTAAAATATACACCAAATTGGATCTCGCTCACACTTATCATCTAGTCAGAATCGCAGAAGGTGATGAATGGAAAACCACCTTTTGGACCCGTTATGGCTCTTACAAATGGAAGGTTATGCTGTTCGGCCTTACAAACGCCCCTGCAGCATTCCAATGGTTTGTTAACGACATCTTCTCTGACATGCTTGATATTTGTGTCATCCTCTATCTTGACAATATCCTGATCTACTCTGATACGCCAGAGGAGCACCAAGAACACGTCAAGGAGGTTCTGCGGCGACTTTGCCACCATTGGTTTTACGCTAATCCCAAGAAGTGTGAATTCAATATGGATACTGTTGAGTATTTGGGTTATATCCTTTCTCCCGACAGATTGACTATGTCCAAAGAGAAAGTTGAGACAGTTCTAGAGTGGCCGGTGCCAAGGAAGGTTAAAGACATTCAGTCTTTCCTTGGTTTTGCAAATTTCTATTGTCGTTTTATTTACAATTACAGTGATATTGTTGTGCCGATGACTCGGCTTACCCGGAAAGGTGCACCTTGGATCTGGGATAGCAGCTGTCAGGAAGCCTTCGAAAATCTCAAACTCGCTTTTACTTCTGCGCCGATACTGGCTCATTGGGAGCCGAACTGCCCACTTATTGTGGAAACCAATGCTTCCGACTATGCCATTGCGGCGATTCTTTTCATCCAATATGCTGACGGTGAAATTCATCCTCTAGCCTTCCTTTCCAGAACGCTTCATGCTGCTGAACTCAACTATGATACTCATGACAAAGAGCTACTGGCCATTTTCGAGGCCTTTAAAGCTTGGCGTCATTATCTGAAAGGCTCGGGCGATCCGGTCGACGTCATCACCGATCACAAAAATCTTGAGTATTTCTCTACTACCAAGGTTCTCACTCGCCGACAGGTCCGATGGTCAGAATTTTTACATCAATTTAATATGGTCATTTGCTTCCGGCCAGGGAAACTCGGCAAGAAACCCAACTCAATAACTAGATGCTGGGATGTCTACCCTAAAGAGGGGGATATTGGCTATGCCCAAGTAAACCCTCATAACTTCTGTCCTATCTTCACTAATTAACAACTCACTGCGTCTCTTCGAGCTACTTTCCTAGAAGGCCTGGCATTACGAGCTTCGATCATCATGGATATCGAAGCCCTACACCAGGCTATCAGCCTCGCCCTTCCAGCCGACCCAAGCTCTGTTGTTGGATTGGAACTTGCTAAGGATCCTTCCAATGAACATTGAAGCTTAGGTAATGATAATTTACTACGCCTAGATGACCGCATTTACGTCCCGAACCACGGCAATCTTTGCCTTCAAGTCCTACGCTATTTCCACGATCACCCACTCTTGGGCCCTTTCGGCCAAAACCGCACTTTAAAAGCTGTACGTTGTCAGTATACTTGGCCCAAGGTCAGAGACTTCGTACGTGATTATGTTACCTCTTGTACTATTTGTGGTCGCAACAAGCCTCGCCGACATCGGCCCTATGGCTTGCTGAAACCGCTGCCGGTTTCGGTCCGACCATGGGATTCGATCTCCATGGACTTCATTGAGCAATTACCAATATCGAATGGCTATACAGCAATCCTGGTGGTTGTGGACCGAGCCTCAAAACAATCCATCTTCATTCCAACTTTCGATACCATCACTTCCGAACAACTAGCTGAGCTTTTTGTTATTCATGTCTTCTCTAAGCATGGTGTCCCTAATCATGTCACTTCTGATTGTGGTTCCGAATTTGTTTCGGCGTTTTTCCGGGCTCTCGGCAAAGCACTTTCTATGGAACTTCACTATACCTCTGGATATCATCCGGAAGCCGATGGGCAGACTGAGCGTGTCAACCAGACTCTTAAACAGTACATCAGGATTTACTGCTCCTACCAACAAGATGACTGGTTGCACTTATTACTGATCGCCAAGTTCGCCTACAACAACACGCCGAATGCCTCCACTGGTATTATGCCTTTCTTCGCCAACAAAGGATACCACCCCAATATTACCATTCGGCCCGAGGTCAATATGAAGTCTGACCTAGCCAGGGACTTCGTTGTCAACCTCGATGAACTCCACATCTTCCTTCAAGAGGAAATCCTTCTAGCTCAATCTCGTTACAAGGAGCAAGCTGACAGGAAAAGAATCTCACACCCGGAGTTCCCAATCGGCTCTGAAGTATTTGTTCTGGCTAAACATATTTGTTCTACTCGTCCTACTGAAAATTTCTCAGAAAAATATCTTGGTCCTTTCAAGGTCATCAGTCGACCTGGTACTTTGTCTTACGAACTCAAGCTCCCGGATTATCTTCGCCGAATCCACCCAGTTTTCCATGTTTCACAACTGGAACCGGTATTGCCGAATCCATTCCCGAACCGCACCCAGTCTCCTCCACCACCAATTGAAGTTGATGGTGAAGAAGAATACAACATTGCCGAAATCCTCGACTCTAAACTGGACAGAAGGTATAAACGTTGTCCCCTTTGGTATTATATTCAGTGGGCCAGTTACAAAGGTACCAACGATGAATTCTCTTGGGTTGCTGCTGATGAACTACACACTGATGAATTGGTACCGGCATTTCACGCTCGCTATCCTCACAAACCTGGACCTTGAAAACATTATAATTCCTTTACACTGATTTCGCTGCGCTCCGCCGAGGTTTACTTTGTGTGTTTAGAGGGTAAACACAATGATAGCAAATTGAGTGTTTATCTTCCTCATCATATTGTTTACTCTCTTCTTCCTATTTGTTCACTTTCATGCTACATTACTAATTACTTGTTCATTCACTTTCACTTTCACTTAATCTATTTATACTTCTAACTAACTACTTCTTTCGCCACCCTGTGGCCCGATCGTCCTCCAAGATAATACTTTATAAAATTCTTCGTATATACAGGTTCAAAAAGTTCCTACAAAAAAGACTACAAGAAAAGGGCCGATGGGCCGAAGCTTTGATGTCCGTTACTACTCTACTCTGCCCTCTCCTTTTCTTTCTCCAACCGCGCCTTCTTTGGCGCCGGTTCTCCTTCTTCTTCTTCTTCTTCTTCCTCTTCTTCCCCTCCTCTCTGATCTCTCTCCTCCTCCTGTTCCTCTGCTTCCCTCTCTCTCTCTCTTCTTCCTCCTCATTGCTATCCACAACCCTTTTTCTCTTCTTCGGCAATTCCGATAGCCCGGTCTTCGGCATTTCGGGAGGAGACTTTCTTTGCCTAGCAGCATCCATCATCAACCAATCCAGCTTCCAGTTGATGTGGCGATGGTAAGTATTGGCCTTTACCTGGCCCTCCCAAAGCTGCCGGTTGTTGGCGAGTAACTGCGCTATCTGGCTTTCCAGTACGGCGATCCGCTCCCCAGTTGGGTTTGACCCCCCTTCTCGCCTCACTGTCATTGGTTGGCCCGAGTAGGAACACTGAACCTTTGAATCGTGGCAGGGCTTACAGATCACTGTATTCCTCTTGCCGGCCTGCTTTAGGCAAGGGATCTTCTTTGTGCGGCACCGCTCGCAGGGTGCTGGGTCTTCCTCGTCATCATCATCATCGTCGCCATCGTCGGGATCTTCCCCGGTAGTCTAAAGAGGCAATCAGTCAATTGAAGAATTAAGAACTAGGCTGGAAACTCACCTTGGCCCTTTGCTTGCCTCAACCTCTTGCTATCACCCTTGGGATCTCTACTTCCACTCAACGAGTAGAGGTAGAGGCCTTGCCTGGAGAAGGCCCCTGTCGACTTCTCACCGCCGCCGCCACCGCGATTTTTTGTCTCTTCTCTGCTGCCTCTTCCTCCTTTTGCCTGGTGACTGCGGCCCGAGCGGCAGCCTCTTGTTTCTTCCTCTCCTCCTCCGCCTTCCTCTTGGCCTCTTCTTCGGCCTTCCTCTTCTCCTTCAGTCTCCTCATCCTCTCCCTGGTGCGCTCCATCTCCTGCTCTAACTCTCGCTCCTCGTCGGAAGTGTTCAGTGTCACTGCTACAGGACTGCTTAAATAGGTACAGAGAAGTTAACAAGGGAGCATCGGGGGATCTGGTATGTATAAGGTAAATGATTGAGATTAGGTACTAATGGGGTTGCTGCGATGGGAAGGTCCTGGCCCAAAAGGGGTTAAGTACATGCATGCTTGTATCCTGGGAGGTATGGTGAGTCATCAAAATTGGGGTGAGGCGGGGGAGCTTATAAGGGAAGTCCGGGGGAGGTCCCGCGATGAATAAGAGAGATGAGGGGGCTCTCTGAGGTTGGGTAAGAGTAGGGTAGGTAGGTCAGGGCATGACAAATACACTTACAGGCAACAGTGAAGTTACACCTGCAATGGGGACTTGGTTTACCCTGATGGTCTCTCCATTAACTTCAAGCAGATTGTGGAGCATTTTCTTTCTCTCTATCTATTTCTTTGCTTGAGGCCTGCAAGCACCAGATACATATAATGACACTACAGCAGATACCTATAACCTATAGCTACATCACCCCACATCATTATATAATCATGACCAAAAATGAAGAACAGAGCCAGGCAAGTGTCTAGGGGCTGCCTAAATAGTCTTTGCAGCTCCCCATGCCTTGGTACTAGTCTTCCTTACTTGCTTTTGATGAAGAGTTCAAAAAAGAAACGAAACCAGTGGCTAATGCAGCTCAATGGAAATAGCTATGATGTTTATCTCATAGCCTCAGAACGAGCCGGCGTTTCAATGAACTGTGGTCGAAAACATGAAGAATGAGAGCATGCAGGTTATGGAAGGAGCATGTCATGATACATAGTGTACGGAACAGCAATACAGAGATCTCTACTTGGCTTCTGGGTTGGCATTCCTAAAGACGAAAGGTCAGTATTTAAACAAAGAATCCGTGCGACGATATCCAAGAATAAAGGGTCAGATAGGAGCGAAAGACGTTAGATGCATTTTTGTCAACATGATCGTTTCAGTGTGAACTATGCTTGAGTCGTGTATCATCATAGAAGGACTGAATGGGGATGGATGGAGAAGAATGGAGAGGAATGGGAGGATGGAACGAGCCGGGAAAAATAGCTAAGAATGTACGGAGCACTCACATCCGACGCTTGCCTCCTGGAAGTGTGGTCACATTGACGAAACTGGGAAGAAGCTGCATGAGATTGGAAGCAGTTACTGGAGGGGTTTATCACACACCGTCTGTTATAAAGTATCCTCTTTTTGGCACGGCCTTTGGGGGTCTTTTTCTTCTCCTGTGCTTCGACTTTCGGGGTTTGGGATTTAACTTTCCCTGCACGCGCAAGGGATCCGTGGACTAGATGAAACAACTAGGTCAATGAGATGTACAGACATAGAGCCAGATCACTGACCTTTGCCCATATTCTTCACAATGAAGAGAAACAGCCAGTGACGAAAACTGACACATACAACGCATCTGTACAGTTCTTACCAACTATTCTCACGCGTTCCCGGCATCCACCGGCTCCATTGATATTAGCGCCTATGTTCTGTCTCAGCCGTGTATATGGCAGGACTTTTTGACACCCACGTCGAGCGGTGTCACGCCGCTAGTGATGCGGGTTCTTCAATATTCTTATACGCATGAGGAGTATGCTTGTTGTACCCCCTAATAATTCGCTGTTGCGCAATGTCTGCCCTTTTCTAAGAACGGGAATGGTTGAGGGCAAATACAATAATAGAGAGATTATCATAAGTATATCATTATAATTAAAAAGATTCAAGCTAGTACTCAGAACGCGCTCATGGAAAATTTAAAAGACTGGGTTCGCAGTCTGAAGCAGGTCATCAACCATCATCATGAAATTATTCCAATCGTCTTGACTGATGCAACACCTTTGAGCAACACGTCGGTAGACAAGAAAAAGGACGTACTCGTAATTCGACAGCGGCATGATTGATTCGTGGTTTGCAGGATCAAAGGGAGCATTTGGAACCGCATTGAAAGCGGAAAGAGGCTCAGGTGGAAACTCCGGATGTACAACGGATGGCACATGTATGATGTGACCCGCATCGAGCATAATTCCTTGCAGATCCCCCCCTCTGGTCCGTTTCAAGGAGTATTGTTGACGGGATAGCGATGGTATTCTACTTGCCGAAATAATTGCCTGCAGTACATCTCTGTGTTGCATCGGACGATTCAGGATTAGAAAACCACCCAATGTGAGGTGCGCACCGGAAGCGGCCTGGCATCTCGTATCTCTCCTCGTACATGCTCATGATTTCCAAACATCTATAAACTTGGGCAATATCTTTCTCAGGATCCATCGCGGAATTCATCCATGTGCTCTTCCAAATATTGACCAAGAGTAATACCGAGCTTATGAAGGCCGGTGGCTGTCGGGAAAGAAAATTTCAGTTGTATCAAGTGGATGCAGTACAAAGTTAGCTTACTATCATATGCGGAAGCATGAGAGAATCGGGACGTTGTAAATATTTATCAAGGAGATGGACATAGGACCGTGCAGCATTCGTGCATATAGCCAATGATGAAAAATTCAAAGGTGATACTGGTCCTGGGCGAACAAAGGGATGATGGATGGCACACTGAAGCCAGTAATATGATCCTTGCAGCATCATAGATTGCTGGAAAAATCTTCCGTTGGGATTGTGTGGATCCCAGCGCACTGTAAGAAATTCTCAGGAAATTGCTTTGTAAAGTCTATCGCCTTCGGCTTACGGTGACTAGGCATAGAGTCCATCCACTGATCGAGCCCAGCGGCCAACTCCATCAAGGTTTCTTGCGGGGGGAACTCTGACGAACGTATATGGTGCTTTCAAAAAACATTCACTACACAAATGACATCGTAGATAGTGGAGACCACATACGAGATTCCCGAAAAGGAAAATAAGCCTGAGGAAATGGTTCCAATATTCGACGTATGACGGCGTTTCTGGCGGCTGCACGAAAGATGATTCCGGGTCGGACTCGTTCACCCAGTGTTCGTCATCGCATTCTATTAGAAATTCGAGTTCAATGCTGCAAACGTGATTAAGACTGCATACACAAGATGTGCAAAATATTTATAAAATACGCACTCTTTCTCCGTCGTTGCTCTAGGGCGACCTGTGGAAGAGCTCGAGAAAAAGTCTAGAGAAACTAACACCCAATATGCACGCTTCCAGAGTTCGCGTTCAGCCTTTTCTTGAGGGGTTTTACCAGGCGGATGCCTTTTGTGTGCACCGACCTCCTGAGCAAAACGGATACCCATACCAACTAGGGACGAAGTAGCCTCTCCAACGGGGCTTGGTTGCATGAAAATGGTGGATAGCTAGTGTTGAAAGTATGAGTCTGAAATGTTTAATGTTGGGATGGCACGTACTGCATAGAGCTGAACTTCGAATAAAGATACAGGTTGAATGAAAGAGGCGCGAGACAGACGAATCTGCTTAAAGTATTTCCATCCTGCGGAGCGGAGCTGGCTCACATCGGTAAGGACACGAGGATCGTTAGAATGACGTGAGCCAATTGAGCACACCGCGAGAAGGGTTGCAGCAAAGCATGAATCGGAGAGGTGTAATTTCTCGACAAAAACGTGGTCCTCGAATGTCGGCTGGTGAAGAAGAGGGAATAGGTAATGCACGTTTGAGAAATATAGTGAAACAAGTTGTCGCATAAGATCATCTTCAGGAAAAACATAATTGGGCTCTTCTGGTTCATAACATTGATGCCACTGTGATTAGAGGAAATCAACGCCTGAGACTAAGCAGTGTTTTCAAACAACTCACAGAAGAAGGATGCCAAAATTCAGGTCTTCGTTGTCGACTAGACATTACACGACTTTCAGCCCCGTTTACCTCGTCCCTAATATCGAGTGCGGCGCGTAGAAGCAGTTGACTTGCAGGAGAAACATGTCGCTGTCGAAATTTACCAAAACCAATCCTGTTTATTTTAGCTGATAGTGACTGTACTACATCAAATTCATCCTCCGATTGAGAATCATGGTTTGATGGTGAAGTACTAGAATGAGTTACAGGGGAAGATTCGGCCTGAACCGAGGCAGACGACGCAGATGGTGGCGGTTGTAGTCGATCTAGCTCGTGTTCGAGCTTCCGCGCGTAAGTTGCAAGATCTACGAACATTTCACGGATAGTTTGGAATTCTTCAGGAATCGCGAAGCTCAATGGAGCTGCAAGAATCTTGTATACAAGGTACTTGACGTCGGAGGCGGGCCGTCTCCTGGATCTACGGAAGATGAGCTATATTTGATTAATGCCTAACTTCACACCCACCCTACTTTGGGACCGCGTTTCTGAGCATAAAGGTTTGAGAAGATACAATAGAACACAAGCTCATCACATACCTGCTTCTGCGTCGTTTGCTTGCACTCTATCTTCATATTCAAGCAATTGGAGCAGGCACCACCCGTAGTATCATTATCACCTGAGCAGATGAGGTAAATTTGCAAAAGAGAACGAGGAACTTCTTACATTTGACTTTGCGTCTACGACATTCTTGGCACGCCTGGGTAGCTCGTCGCTTTGTGGGTCTAACGCCTTCGTCTTGAGCGTCTTCTTCGGAATGGGCCATGTCGTTGATGATAGAGAATGTGCGGGAACAAAGCCGGAATAAAGCCGAACGGACGTAAGCAAAATTATACAACCTTCCCGCTCGTACTTCAAGGTTCACCCTCTTGTAGATTTTTTTTCTGCTCAGCCGAGTCACGGATCAGATGTCCGCCTGTTGCATCAAATCTGCTTCAGATTTTATACAAGCATTTTATTTAAGTAGCTCTTACAGGAAGTCAGTATAAGACCCTAGAGAAACTCAAACAAACACAGATTTGAGGCTTTGAAGAATCAGGGTAATGACTAGAAAAGCGGAAGCAAACAAAATCGAGCTCGATAAGATCCTTCAACCTCTGACAGAGGTAGCGGGATATAGACTCCTGGTACTAAGTATTGAGAGGTTGCCATTCATTCTCCGTTATCGCCAAAGGGCATCTGCAATCGCGACCACATCTGACATTTCATGGGTATCATGCACTCTGACTACCAACGCTCCTTGCTGCACAGCGCAGGCAACCGCGCCGGCAGTGGCCCAAATTCTGTCCTTCGCCTCCGTCGGTTTCCCTCGCTTGTCAGACAGAATCATCCCAAGGAAAGACTTCTTTGAGGTTCCGATAAGTTGGGGAAAACCCGCGAGTGGATTCCTCTTCTTCTCATTGGAGCCTGCAAGACATAGAGTATAGTCTTGGAAAGTGTATGAAGCCAATATATCTCACCTGATCCAATAAGTCTATCGGCAGTCACAGCAGCGCCTTGGCGTAAAAGCTCCAAATTACCCTCGACTGTCTTGCTGAAACCAATTCCAGGATCGACAATAACATTCCACCTTCTGATACACCCTCTACCTTTGACTATTTCGTCGACCTTCATCCCAAGCTCTACACGCACGCCCTCTAGTACGCTCCCGTCATCGCTATAGTCATACACAGAATAATCCTTGTTCATCCCAGCGTCCCCTCTCGAATGCATCAGGACGACAGGAACAGCGAACTTTCGAGCAACGTCTTTCATTTGCCGTATGTATTCAGTCGTTTGTTCTTTAGCCGCGCCAGACGCAGGGTACGGATAATTTTGCGGACCTGTGAAAGCGTATACATCGTTAATGCAATTTGCTCCGGCAAGGATCGCATTCTCGGCGACCTCCCATCGAAAGGTATCGATGCTGATGGGCATATCCCTGATCATGCGGTTTTCTTCGTCATCGTCTTCAGTTATGGTAGGGTCTGCAGACCGCATTGCTTGAATGAAAGGTACAACACGATCGATTTCCTCCTCGACACTAACGAAAGCGGCACCAGGCCTGGTAGAGTATCCTCCAATATCCAGTATGTCCACTGACACCCGAACTGCTTCGTGAACATACGCTAGCGCTGTCGGAAGGGTATTATGGGTTGAACCATCGGAAAAGGAATCGGGAGTAACATTCAACGTCGCCATCAATCGAGTTCTGCCCTGGGTTGTTGCTGGCACTGTCCTTATCGACCTTGAGTCTCTATATTTCCAGTACGTAAGGATCGAAGGAACTGGATCTACACCCGGGAGTGGAGAAGTATTATTTGGAGGAAGGGGATACTGAGGGAACGCGATGACTTTGTCCATGGGAGGGTGATCGGAAATGAGAGTAAGTTCGTTCAATAGAGTAGAAATGCTCTTGTGGAGGGATGGGTGAACGTATTCAGGTATCATGCTAGAAACCGTTGAGCAGAAGAATGTTGAACAAACGCATCGTTTACTGACTCATATAGTGGCCTCAGTACAAACTCCCTGTCTGACATTCTCGGATGAGGAATGACTAAATGACCGTTCAAGTTGTCGAGTGTGTGTTGTTCCTCTAGAGCTCTCGTGTCAAAGTTGAGCTCGTCATACAGTACGATGTCCAAGTCGATGGCGCGAGGTCCATTCCGGAAAGACGGCTTTCGACCCACAATCTCCTCGATCTTCTTGATGAGCTGCAGCAGATTGGCAGGCGGTATGTTGGTTTCTATCTGGTCCAAATCAGGAACCATTTAAACAGGAAGGATTCAGGAAAGATATACCATGCAGGCGCAATTAATGAAAGATGGTTGATTTGTGACGTACATCGGGGCACTTTCATAGAGAAAGCTCGTGTTGACAATATAAACATATGCATTGTGCGAGATAGTAGACCGGTCCCCCACAACCAACAAAGGATTTTCCAAGAGCCGCAAGGCGAGTTCGATATTCTGAATACTATCGCCGACGTTAGAACCTAAAGCAATTGCGGCGCAATGAATGGCACTTGAAGAAGAGTCAAATCGGTTAGAAGCCTACGTTCGTCAATATGAGTTCCAATAATGACAGGAATAAGTCGTACCTCTGACGCTAAAGTCAACTCCATTGGATAATCTTTGAAGTACCGAGTAATTTCAACCTCAGAAGAGTCGGCAAAGACTAGAGCACAAGGCTTAGCAGCTTTAACCCTGATTTTCGGATTGTAGTCCGCGATATTATCCAGATGTGACTGCAAGTGTTGAAGGACTTCAACTGCAACAAATGAAGCAAGGGCTTCTAACGTCAAATACGAAGTTTCTTCTACTTTCTATACCATATGTCAACACCGACAGGAAGGCATTAGCAAGCACAGAAACGGACTTGGTAAAGTCGTCTGGTTAGAGCCCGAAAGTCTAACCAATGTTTGAGCGCCCATGTTGTATCCAAAGTCTCCACAGTGATGTTGATACGGACGAGTTGTCTTTCGAGACGTTCAGCTGCATTGACGCCAATGATAGGATTACACCCTAGGTCTTCTACGATGTGATCAATCTTAGTCAATTTCCAAGAGGCACCGGGTCCAAAGGTTGCCTCGCCCTCAATAGCTAGCGCCTTGCAATGCAAAGGAGGCTTCAACTGAACAATTTTGATTTGTGCTCCAGGAAGACGCGGCGCGGACGTGGTTTCGTGAAGGAGCAGCACGTCGAAACAGCGGAAGAGGATCTGCTCCAGGGATTCGAAAGCAGGGTCTTCATGTGAAGCGACGGTTGGACTGAGGCAAGTGCGAAGAGTGGAGGCCAAGGTAGAGTAGTTTATCGACTGGGAGAGATCATCAGATCTCGCAGCGCTTGAGATATCATGAGGGATCGCAAGAGATATGTGGACAGGTTGAGCTGTAGGTTTGGATCCTTTCGAGGGCCAGCGAGAGCCAGAATGAAGTAGTACTGTTACAAGTAGGTCGTTGACCCGAATAAAATCAGGCTCTCGCATGGCTGGGAGGGATGATAAAAAATAATTATCGCGATCGTGGCAAGAAATCGGCCCGACGCGCCGCCCCATCTTTTTGCTTCGTTACTTTCACCTCCTTGAAGTTCTTCCATCCCAAACTCCTCGGCCTCGTTTTGCTTGTACAGGCTGTTACTCAAACCCTGAGGCAGTTTTTTTTCTCTTGTCCTCATTAAGCCTGCGAACCGCCTGACCACCTTGACATAAACCAAAGACAAAACCTCCACGTATCATGTTTACTGAAGAATTGAAGGCATTTCGGAGGCTTGGATTTCGCCATGTACGCTGCTGTTGGAATTCGTTACATGACCGCACTGATGATGCTATCAATAGGTCCTCTTACAAGTCTTGAACTTTGCTTCTGTTATCGCGTCTGGACTGATGATCTGGAAAGGATTGGGCCTCATAACTAACACAGAGTCACCGATTGTTGTTGTATTGAGGTTCGTATTCACAATGAGATTGATTTTTTCCTGAATGTGTTGCTAGTGGATCCATGGAGCCAGCGTTTTACCGAGGCGACCTGCTCTTCTTGACAAACCCTCCGCATGAACGGTATCACACAGGAGACATTACTGTGTACAAAATCCCTGGAGCCGACATTCCAATTGTACACCGTGTCATGGAGACCCATGACGTCTCCTCCCCGGTCAAGATATCCGGGTAAGGCCTACTCCCACGTCGTAATGCATGTCCCTCTTGATGGCTTTCCTAGGTTGGATTTGAAAGTGCCTGGTGAACAACTGATACTCACGAAGGGAGATAACAACCATATCGACGACATAGAACTTTATCAAGGGTTATATTGGCTGGAACGAAAACATATTGTTGGGAAGGTTCGAGGGTGAGTGTTGGAGCGAATCAACACCCTGTCACTTCGTTTAATGCTCTCCATAGGTTCCTCCCTTACGTCGGATATGTCACTATTGCAATGGTAAGCCTACTGCCATTCTTATATTTCTATCTCAACTTTCACCTAATGTAGAACGACTTTCCTCAACTCAAATACGCACTACTGGGTATCTTGGGGTTGTTGGCCTTGATACAGCGGGAATAATGATTGGGATAATCCTCATAATTTATCAATAGGCTCTGTGTCTTTTTTTCGAGTTCTTCGAGTGAATAAGTGAATAAGTGAATACAATTTCGTCAGAGGTAGGTTATGGATACATTGCTCGAATGACTGTACAAAAATATTGTTACATTTGCGCTTCCATGATCGCCTTCAAAACAGGTGCAGTAACTTTCCTAGTTGCATGAGGATTTTGCGTATAGCACCGGACCCATAGTTCGGGATCAGATATGGGCCCCTGCGTTCCATGCGCAAATTTTTTGTGCTCCTTCAACTCCAATACTGAATCCGCCTCTAATCCGCTCCATAATCGTTCCGCCAACGCGTTAAACTCGAAGCCATCGGTAGGTGGGGTATCAGTACGAATGATCCATGCCATTTCACGTTTGCGTTTTCCTTTGGTTGCACCTCGATACGCAGTCAGCACCCCGAGTATGTGCAATTCTCTTTCCTTCATCCAAGCTTCGCCTTCAGTCTCTAATTTCCCATCTATCGCCCAGTCTTCCAGTTTGACGGGTACGGTGGATAGCCCAGCTCGAATCTGAGGCTCAGCGGCGTGCCATGGAAGAACAAACTCGTACTCCTTGAAATCTCTCCGAAGTAGATCCCGCGGTCCGAGATGAGAAACGTCGTTCTTCTTTGTAGAAAGCTCATCCGACAAGGATTGTATGAACTCTGGATCAGAGACAGGGCCAGAGGGAACTGCATCAGTAGTCTCGAGCATCTTCACGGAAGAGGCAAAAGTGGATTTTGGAAGCAAAAACCCGACTGCCTTCCTGTCGACATCGATGGCTTTACCGCCTGGCTTGAGACCATCTGTGTCAATCAGTATGGCAGAAAGCAAGAGTGTTGCCAATTCTGGAGGAATTTCAACACTGAGGCTGCTTAGCAAGGTCACAATGTGTGAGGCACAACTCCCAGATGAAGCGATGATTCGAGGCTCGGCACTATCAACATATAAGTTTTCGTCGGCGTGATGATCGACAATTGCAATGACCAGTGGTTCCTCTTCAGGTGTAAAAGCAGAAGAAAGACGATTATGATCCACCAAGGCGAATTTATGGGATGGGAAGGGATGGAAGTTGATGACATCCGTGACAAAGAGCAATTGATCTTTGGGACGCGATACGCCTGCGAGGGCAAGTGCGTGCAAATTTTCCGCTCTTAAATTCAAATCATCACGATCCATTCGTAAGAGAGATACCGATGGTTGATTCAAAACCTTTGTTCTTAGCCAGGAAAAGGCAATGGAGCTGGCTATGGTATCAAGATCTGTCGAACAGTGTGAACACTCAGACATTATCCCTCAACGACTATTAGCTGAAATACCTCCTGCTTCATTTCCCATGACTACGGTCCATTCTTTGGCCTTACCGCTCCCGTTCCGGGCCTCTTGGAGATATTGTTCTTTTGAAGAAGACAGAAAGTCGGCCAAAGTTGATGGACCTGATGCTAAGCCTATGGTATGGCGTTGAGGTTCATACGTTTTTGGGATCCTCACAAAGGCGAAGAGCCTACACATACTGTTCAAAACGTTCATTGTAAAGCAGCTGATACCGATTACCAGTAGAGAACGGTCAAGACAGGGCAAAGTAGAAGATATCGGCTCCAGTATATGATGCGCATCTTAGTGTGTTCAGCTTATCTAATCATACTCGTTCTTTATCCCCTTCAGCGTCATGTCAGCTTCATTCGGATCTGCCTTGCATTCCCTCGCGAATTATCGCGCACACAACACTAGAGCGTCACAGGAAGTTCTTGAGAAAGGCAAGCTACTACTAAATTCCAACGCAGCGTCAAAGTTGGGTGACGATGGTACCGCGTTTCCCGCTTTCGCAATATCGCGTTCAAGTAGTTGACTGGGCTGCCGGTAGCATGGGCTTTCCTGGAGCAGCTGGCCTTGGCCGCAATAGATGTAGCCAAGTTTGACGTTGCAGATGTACGTTGGCTTACTACCCGTTTTATGACTTCCCTCACATTGACAAGATTCGATACTACGTAGGAATGTATACGGCAATTAGCAGCTAAATTTCCTGAGTCGCCACGAGTTGATGTATTGACTGGTATTCGCATGGAAGCTACCCAGCCTCCGGATACTGTACTCAAGTTTTACGAGGAGCTCCTTGAAGCAGACTCATCTAACGCTGTGATTCATGTCATGACTGCCAGTTTGTTCACTCACTCACTCGTTTGCCTCCCTAGGCCATATATAAACGGCAAATATCAGTTCTAATAAGGACAGGAAAGGTTGAACAAGCTGTTTTGAAACTCTCAGACTACCTCGATACCTTTTACTCTGATGTAGAGGGCTGGGTAGAGCTGGCAGAATTGTATAGTTCATGCAATCAGTGCGCTCCCCAACATTTCTTCGCTTCTCTAATCCTAATATTTCTCCTAGATACACGTTTGCAACCCAAGCCCTTTCTCATGCCTTGCTCTTAGCACCTCAGAATCCATTCTACGTCCTACAATTTGCAGAAACTGCTTACAGCGCGGATGACATTCCTCTTGCTGCAAAAATGTTCATGCTTGCAATAGACATTGTGGATAGGCACACTTCCGATGAGTCCATACCTACTGGTGTGAGCATCAGGGCTTGGTACGGGGTGAAACTAGTGCGTGCGTGTCATATCATCCATTATAGATCGTCTAACACTCTGTTTCGCAGTGTTGCCGGGTACTTTCCGAGAGGTCCTGTTCTTCGGCATCGGAGACGCCGCTACCCAAAAACCTGAACCTGTTAGACGAATTAGCCACCGAACGCGTTCTGACAGCCTACTCGGCAGGTGGAACAGACAACGCGACGGGTCGGGAGCTCGTATTTTCCTGGATGGGCCCATCAGATCGGTCTGGCAGTCGCCTTCATTTTGTTCGCTGAGTACTGACTGAGTACATGTTTTTACTACACGTAGTTCTCAATGCATTTGGATTTACCGTACCATGTATGTATATATATTCCCGCATGGTGTATATGTAAGGAGACATTACAGAATAAACATTGCCCAGGAAGACGACAGATATGAATATGCGGTATAAATACGAGAGATAAGAGGAGACATTCGATTTACATGCGAGATCTAGGATATACAAAGAAGAAATTCACCGCGAGCAGACACAAATGTTCGTTATAGTCGATTCTGGCTCCCAGGACCAAACCGGATGTCTAGCCCTTCTTCTTTCCACACCCTCAATATTTTCTTTTGCGATCGCTTCGTTCTCTGGAACTTATATGGAACCTGAATCGAGCGAAGCCGAACGATGCTGTGTACAGCCGGTCCACCAAAGTACTTCTCCGCTGTCATCTTCTCTGGAATTTCCCAGCGAGACTGTACCATTTGTAGAAGAGCGATTTCCGCGCTAGGCGTGAAGGTACTCCGCCCAAGGTCGAGCTGTTCCAGGTGTTGAAGGATACATGGATTGTCCCCATGCATCTTGGGATTATATATCCAACCTTCCACGAAATCCGGGAGAAGCTTTTTACTCGTAATGCGAAGTTTGACGACTTGCGGGGTGAGTATAAGGATGGTGTTCATAATTGGAGCAGTGAGGTCGGGGATATCCAAACAGAGCTCGGTGAGGATGCACATTGAACGATCAAGTAAGCCGATTATTGAATCACGAAGACGGTCCCTACCCGCTGCCTTCACGCGGAGAATTTCAAGGACAGGCAGAGTCAAGATGTTCAGGATCGCAGTGGTGTTGAGGACCTGTATTCTCTCTTGAATGGAAAACTCGCGCATGTGGGGGGCGTTTACTTCCATAGAATCCCAGCCTGGCTGTTGTCCATTCGCAGCAAGTGCGCACCATTGCAAGTTGGAAATCCATTGACAGCCTGACTCAGGTGGGATTGAGGAAGTGGGACCTTGGTATACTCTGATTTGATCTAGAGGCATCATGAAGACAGAACGGTCGTCGGAATGACGGTGTCGAATGGTATGCAGGCGCGGTGCATGTCGGAAGATGTGATGAACATTGGCCAAAGGTGGGGTCTTGGCTTGATGAGCGACATAGAGATGAAGAGACTCTAGCATAGGAAACGGCCCCAAATCATTGAACAGCGGTAATGATATGACGAGAGCGTGAAGAGATAAGAATTTCCATCGACCAATGGTAGTGAAGAGCATAGACAACAACGCGTTATCTGTAGCTCGCCCAATCCAGGTGCAATGTAGAGACACCGAGAGGCTAGAGTTTCGACTTCTGCTAAGGTATAACTGCAATAGCTGAACCTTGCCCGGAGATGGTTGTCGTGGACCTACTTCAAGATGTACACGACTCCATAAGCGTGGTTCGTAAATGGCAGCAGCGCGCCACACGCTGCAGACTCTGGAAAGTGACCATGGATACTTCTCAGGACGCAGGATGTATGGACCTGTCTTCGGCGAGATGACTTCGGCTTCAAGTTCTTCGACAAGCTGTAGGTCGGGTAGATATTTGAAGATCTCGTTGAGGACATCAAAAGGAAGGTACTGTGCAGGTGATTTTGAAGCAGGGAGGTGAACGTCATAGTAATAAGTACTTGAAGAGCGCGATGAAGACATATTTTTGGCCTGTAGGGACTCTACAAGTTATGATATATATATACACGTGAAATCTGAATTTCCTTTTATAAGTTTCAATACGTCACGTGGCCGCGAGTCGCCCTCACGATGTGGGAAATGAGCGGCTGTGTAAAATCACACACACAAACACGTCGAACGCTCAGTAACTCAGGCTGATTTCATAGAGGTATCTCGAAAAACTGATTCTAAACTAGCTACAAAACTATGAGCACAATTTGCGAGAATAACCGATGCCTGACAGATAGTGAGGAATCGAAGGTGGCGGCGTCGACGTACTACAACAGATATTATTACACGGAAGATTTACCATTGCCATTGCGAACAGCTGCCTCCTTACGGTCCAATCTATGATAACAATGAGCGCAACTAGAGCGTACGCAGCGAGCCAGACTCACACATTCCTAAACCGACCACTATCGATGAACAAAAGATCGTAAAAGCAAGCGCCTGTGACACCTCCTAGGATCGGCGCCAAGATACCTCCCCACAACCAGTATTGGCTGTTGTAGCAGTGAGTACGACCAGAAGAATTGACCCAGATGATTGACGTACTGTCTGAATGAATATACTGCACCACCATAACCAACGATCGACGTGAGCAGACGAGGTCCAAGGTCGCGAGCAGGATTAACTGCGAAACCTAGCTTGACCGTTCAGAAATATCCTGTAGTGGGTGAAGCAATGATAATCTTACCTGTCTCCATTCCCAAGCATAGGGCAATGCCCAGCAAGACGGTAAAAAGTACAAAGGGTATAGCTGCACTCGGGATAGCATTTCTTGGATCAGTTGCCGCGAAGACAATAAATACTAGAAGTGCTGTTCCCAGGAATTCAGAAAAGAAAGCAGACACATTGGTCATATAATCGAGCTTGGAACGACAGTCAGCTGTGTTCACGTCCAGCAAGTCGAAAGAATTTTACAGGATAGGTACCGAAATTCCCCGCAGTCAAAAGAGTGCGAATACCAGAGCCTCCTTCGAATATGTTGATCGCGTGGTAGTAGTTGGCGTATATAAGTGCAGCACCAATGAATCCACCTAGTAGCTGGGAGAATATATATCCTGTATCGAATGAGCCAACCATTGCACCGCGACGTGAGTGGACAATACCTGGTACCATTTTCCAAGGAAATTTGCGAAATGTAGCAAGGGCGATGGTTACCTTTGATAAAAATTGTGACCGTTAGAAGGTGAATTTAACGTCTCGACGTACCGCTGGATTAATATGACCCCCGGACCTGCTTGCACTGACCCACACACCGAGACTAATGCCTGACATTGGACACTGGTCAATAACAACGCGATAAATGAGATTGGGCACTCTTACCAACGGCGAAACCAAATCCGACCGAGGTATAACCCTGCGCGCGACATGCGGAGTCATTGAGATGGAAATAGTTGAGAAGTTGAGACGACGTACACCTTTCGAGGCTGCAGACACGTTCTGATTGTGCGAAAGCGAAACTTGGCAATTCGCCCCAATCCCGAAAATCACCAGTAGCATCGTGCCAGCAAATTCAGCAACATAGGGCTGCACAAAATTTCTAAACATTGAAAGTGGGCGAGGTTAGTTCGTTAATGGGAAGTTAGGACTGTAATACCCATATCGCCCAAGCCTTGTGCTCCGCAGATTGTTTTCATCCACAGGCTCGTACGGTTGATGGTGTTCATGATGAGAAGAGGTAAGATCGTCTGATTTGTCCCGGTATGCTGCACTAGGCGGGTTCGTCGTTATTGAGGAATCCATTGGCGCCTCTGAATGAGGGTAAGCAAGACATCTAGCAACCCTTTGCTGTATATATACTATGTCTTGCATAAAGGTACAACCCAAGCCAAACTTTGAGACCGGTCTCACCAAGAGGGGTCCAACACGGTATTCTGACGGGTATCGGTGTTCGCCACACGTCATACTTCAGCAACGTAGAAGGCGGATAATTTCAACAAGAAATGATAATCACAGAGATATCTTCCGAGCTCCATTGATAGAATGAGAACTTGAGGTTGAGGATGTTGGTTGAGGTAATGATGTCGTTTAACGTTGGTAGACTTTTCGGCGGTGCAGCTGAACATAATGACGAGAGTCACTAATGAATCAACTATCCAATAAGTTTCTGCCACCGAAGAATAAATGATAGCATGTAGACTAGATGAAACTTGCCGGGAAAACTTCTAATTGATTAAGCTTCAAACCAATGAAATTGTTAAAGTTTAAAAGTTACATCGTAACACAGGGTGCAAATCTCCATAAGTTGCTGCCACTTACTGAAGACTTTTGGAAAATTGATGTAAATTTCCGATAAGATAAGATTTGTGACTTA
>MU795467.1:0-21390 GCA_027886305.1 Lentinula aff. lateritia | reverse complement strand
ATAACTCTGTCATTATCTTGGGACCAGTCTGTCCACGCTCTGATCAGTTGCTCCGCCTCTACCGCTTGCTCCGTCGTTCCGCTCTGCCGCTTGCCCCGCTGCTCCGCTTAGTCACCCCGTCTCTGACGCTTTGTGACAGGTCGGAGGATTTGCGGGGAATAGTATAGCTTATCTCGTATTGTTCAAGGTCAATGAGTTTATTTGGAAATGATTTTTCTGTGATTTTGATGAGTTCCAGTTTCAGCGTGTCCCAGTCATCTGTCTGCTCAAGATCAAATGACCTGACTCCAAATGGCTTTCGTTTTGTTGCTAATTTATTGAGTTGGTCCAATTTTTGGAGGGAGATAATGAAATCAATCTTGACTGAAGCGGGAGGTGGCTTAGTCTTTGCAATTACAGCAGTAGTCTCTGGATGAACGTAAGAGAAAATCAAGATTGTATTGATCGTATAACACACCCTTATTCATTTTTGCTCTCTTGTGTGGTTCAGTCTGCCGTTTTTCATCGATATCCATATCTTTGGTGTTGCTGCTATCTATATAACATTCTGCTATGAGATTTTGAAAGAGGTGAGTTTATGTATGCTGCGGATTTACCTTTTTCACTGATATTCTTTCGCTTAGCAGCAGAATTCTTAAGTGATTCATCATCAGCTTTCAAGAGCAGGGGGAGTGGCATCCAGAGGATTCTCAGGGAGTTTGAAGTCGCTATCTTGCAGAGAGGAGAGATCAGAAGAGGCAGAAGAGAGATTAGAGCCCGCAGCCTGGCCAGCATCTTCATCGTCTGAGATGATGACCTTGTCCTGATTCCTCTTGATAGTTCCAGGAGGGCGGCCACATCGACGAACTGAGTTCCCAGCCATACGTGGTGAAGATAGAAGAGACCTCACGGTTCTCAGGTGACGAAATCAAAAATTCTATAAGTAATTATTTATTCCGACGTAGTCTACATAATTGATCGATCGAACTACTGCCATTAGTTTTGCAAACGGCTGAAATAATAATAACTAAAATTTCGCCGTTCAATGGACGTGGGAAATGACTACTTTATATAAACACGTGACAACTGAAACTTGTCGTGTCACGGTTGTGGTTCAGCGCTGCAGCTTTCAATTCTATCTGAGTGTTACTAGTTGTTAAGGCTTGTCAACGCGTTCGTTATCTTCATTCCAATGCTCTGCAACTCGGATGTGTACAAAAGGTCCTCCGCGTCGCAGGTTGAGCAAGAAAATCTTTGGCCTAACCCTGCTTCCCCTGGTTTTTCCTCGCACAAAAGTGACACAACCCTTCGGCTCTCTTTGACTATCAGATAACTGAGAGGACATATGTGGACATTGGAAGATATTGCAACCCCTGATGCATGGCCCTGGAGAATAATGACGCTTCGCAGCTCCTCTGGTCTTCCCTGTCTGAGTAGAGCGCGGTCACGAGTACGTTGTCTGCCCATGTGCAAAGCGCAGATGGATATCCTCGCAGGATCCGCGCAAGGTCGTGAAAGAATCGTGATCTCATTATGGAAAGTCGCAAATTGCATTGTTCTGGGGACTAATCACAGAGAGGTTCATAAACCGACATCATTTATTTCTTGACTCGTCCAAGAGGTATAAAAGCTGTTGTGGTTGTAAACCAAGTCCCCAAAAATTCCTGTTCAAACTCTTATTTCATTAACCCACTCGACCAAATTATCTCCTTTGATCATGTCTGACACTGGCCGTCAAAACTTCAGTGACAAGGCTTTCTGATGCTTTGAAGGTCAGCACCATCGCGAGCGATATTTTGGCCTATTGATAGACGTTCATCTTTTCTTCTATGCAGCCCGATTCTGAAAAATCAGGTTAGCGCTAGCACTCGCATTGTTGTTTCTTTTAATGTACTGATCCCCATCCTATTGTAGAACCAGAAATCTACGACTCAACAGGCCGCTGACGCATTCAGCGAGAACGAGAACGAGAACCAAGTAACGACGCTTCTCCCCCCTCGTAACTGCGTAATATTATTGATTGATTGGCTATTATTTTTTTTTTTCAAGGATTCGTTGTTGAGCAAAGCTCAGAACGCTATCGGCCTTGGAAACTCCGGCAACACTGGACAGTGACCTGGTTATTTATTCGAGCGTTTGTAGTCGACTCGATGCAGAAGATACGTACGAATTAACCAAATGAAGTGAACATTATCCATGAACTTATCATCGACGGAGGCATTATTCTATCTATCTGTGAATGCTTACATCGTCTTCGGAGGGTGAGGAGCTGGTTCAACGATGATTCGTCAAATCTGGCGTAACAACCACGTTCACCGGAGGCGCATTTTTTAATCTCAGGCTCCTTCCCATTTATCGATATTCTGCTCATAGCTCCATGTTTGAATAAGTTTTTTTTCCCCTTGATACACGCAGATACTGCCATGATCCAGAAGAGATTCTGACACCAACCTGTGATGCTTGCTCCGGATAGGCTTCGGGAACAAGCAAACCTTCTCTTCTCTTCTTACGAATCCAGATAAGCCATCCGAAATTCCAAACTCATCAAGAACACTTTGGCTCCCGGAATACTTTTGGTCTCTCTCCCTTAGATCGTGACCCACTGCGCTTCGATCTTCCATCCCGAAACCCTCAAATCAGTATGTATGCATCTCGTTCAAAGCGAAGTGGTCCGCAGCATGTTAACAGGCACCCAGGTGATTGTTGAGTAGAAAACATCGAGGGAAGACTTTGGGTTCGTTGTGGCAAGTCAAGATCAACAGACCAGACATTATTCTTCCCAGTTGGCAAGGGCAGCTTCGATAAACGCGGTATGTATACATAGCAAAAAAAAAAGCTAGGAAGTCTAGATACTGACCACTCAGTCGCGTGTAACACATCAACATACACACCAGCACACCTACTATAAAGAGCGCACTCGTTATCTCCCTATTATCGCGGAGAAACCGAAAAAAGCCGTAGAGATAGCTCCAAACGCGGCTCGGGGCCTCCCTTGACGAACGGTAATCCTTGCGGCCGCCACGACACAACCCTCATTCGCGCCCTCAATCGGAGGAGCCAACGATCAAATTTCAGGTTGAGTATGTGGAATAACACTCGGATTACCGTTGATCTTTAGGAGGTCGAGCGACGTTCAATGGAAAGGAAAAGAATCAAGGCTCGAAGTGTTCAACCTTGTACCAATATCTCTGGAAGGAAGCTCGACCTCGGACTCGAGATATGGGAAGAAAAAGGTAGGGAGTTGTTCCTCGAAAAATAGTGGGATTTTATAGGACTGGAGGCGGACTATTGCCGGATAAGGATCACCTTGCTTGCATAGGTCCTTTGGCATACCACTCCGATTAGCGCGCGTGAAGATTTTACCACGGTTTATAAGATCTATAACCTCATTCGTGACTACATAGCTGTGCGCGATCTACACCTCCTTTTTCCGCCCGCCTCTCCAATCCATACCACTTCGAGCACCGCTCCTTGACATTTTACCTCCTTTATTGTCTTCATACCTTGGTTTAGAAGCTGTGCGCAATGACCTCCTTCGTTACCTATATGGTACTCTACATATCATGTTTAACTCCTACCGATATGTTTATCTTGTGTGCGTGCACCACTACTTTGTGCGCGATCACATTATAGTACATCGTTAACGGCTGACTCGTCAAATGATCTATTCGTTGCAGTTCTACCTCTGCGACCACGAACGCACCCTTTTCAATCAATCCAGGATACCATCCCCTACTTATCAACGTCGACGTTAGGGTAAACGGTTCTCTGTTTGCTTCTTCCACCAAGGTATCACCTTCCACCTGTAAATGTTTAACGCACGCCTCGTTTAAAAACTGTGATCTTACCACTGCATTGTTCAATACATGTACTTCTATTGTGTCGCTTTCCAGCGGTGTCCATGGGAAGATGGTCGATGACACCTCCACGATTCATTAATGGTAATACGTTGTTGTTGAAGTTGTCACTCACCACGTCTGATTCCTCCACGTCTTTGTACATTTGCTCTCGTAGTGACACCAACTGACTGTAGAAATTTCCCGAGACCATGTCATGTTGCACATTAGGATAACCTAGGATGATAGTCGGATACTCATTCACTCCCTACAACCGTCGTCAACGATTTGGGTTACTTTATTTAACATCACTTACATAGCCTAAATCCTTCCTGCACGTCTTGAGGTCTGTGACGATGCCAAACAATTGCGGTCGGAATGTTGATGCTCGTTCTTCGGCTCGGTAGCCCCACTTTGCATACATGCTATTTACGCCATATCGTATTGCGTTTCGTTGCCGATCATAACAGGAATGTATGTCAATGTGTCCAAGCAGTTCGCTTCCTCGGACAGGATCTGCTACCTGGGCAAGGAACTCGTCCATTATTGAAAACAAGCGGAATTCTCGCCCCTGGTTTTCCCTTATTTCCCTTAAATAACAAATATTTCAACCTTTCCTGTCTGCGCCGCTTTCATGTCGGCGCCCGCACACCCTCTGAGACTTTACTTTTGCTTACCGGATTAGGAGGTCTCCGTGCGCTCAACAAAGTTTGCCTCCTTTCCTCCGCGCCCTGGAAATGCTTACTTCACGCCCGGATGACGAGCCCGGTCTGAACCTGACTCTGGGCCGATGTTGGTCGCTTACGAATGTCGGTTTTCGTCTCTTTCCCTCCCTTCACTGTTGCATAGTTCTCCGATGTTGTCAGTCGCTCCTCTTTAAGGAGGTACTTATTTCAATATCGTCTTATGCCTCGTACACCTCACACTGCCTTTAAACAATGTTTGCAATTGGTATAACGTTCTGCACTCTTTGCCACACATGGTTATCGGTTAACTTACCGATCCCCTTCGCAGTTGCGACCAACATCTGGCTTCACCTTGTGGATCTGCTTGTACTGCCTCCTGCGATTTGCCTTCATGGCGTTCCTCTTCTGGCGCGTTTAAATTGCACGTCAGTCAATTTTTTTTCTGTTATTCCCCACTCTAAATACGTTGCGTACTCATGCCTGATCGCAGGTTCTTGGCCGACTATGTTGTATTGACCCCCGGCATTCCTTTCCCTACTACCGAGAAAGACGTCACCACAATCGAAAAACTTCTGAACGACGATATCCAAGTAAGCTTTGTTCCTTGTCTTATACTGCCTCTCACACACTATACTTTCCACAGTCCGGTTGGTTGCAAAGCCCTGTTTCTGCGTTTCTACTCGGGACTGGGTGCACCGCGCCCATGATCGTTTCTGTGCCTCTTGACATGGGGTTGACTCAATATCGGTCTATCGATGACCTATACACGTCGTCTTATATCTACCGAATGTTTCGGACTGGTCTTACCATCTGCGACGATGAAAGAGTGCATATCAACAGATTTCCCATTGATTCCGATGCATTACTTCCGAATCCCTTCACGTTTTATTTTTGCGGTCAGCACGACGGGTTGGAAGTTAACAATTTCGTTGAGCGTCACACTGTTCGTTTAGTCCAACCGGACTCCCTCTGGTCTGGCAACATTCTTGTCCTTAAGCATGCAAAGCCTGTCAATAACTATCGAGAGGACCGCTTAGTCAATGTAGATGCTGAAGACCTTCGTGTCGTCAAGATCATTCTCGAATGGTATGTACTTCTCCATCTTTTAACCCTGTACTAACAACTGGCGTCGTAGGCTCATCTCCAAAAGATTTGTGTCTCACAATGCTTTGTATCCCGCGCCGCTGCGTCATAACCTTCATTTCCCTAACCACAGTCACATCGCAAGTGTGCCTTCGCGTCATCCTGTGTTTGCGTCGCTCGAACTTCGAGAGTGCGTTTATCGTTACTGCGGTATCAAATCCCTTTTCAACCTCGCTAGCGTCAACGCGATGATGTATAAACATATCACAATGTTTCTCAAATCTAGGGTCTCTACTGTGTTGAGTAGCGCATTCCCTCCTTCGAAACACTTGCTTTTCATGGAATATCTTGACCGCTACCGGTCCTTCATTGTTGGTTCCGCTGCTTACCAAGTCTTGGACCCTCGTGTTGATTACACAGTGAACAATTTGAACATTGTCGCATTGCGTGGCTGGCGATGTCCTTGGGCTTCTGCCCTGGGGGTGCTTGGCTGTGAAGAACTTGGAATCCGTTCCTATCCTTATGAGAATTTCCTTCGGTTTGTCGACAGTCATTCTGTATTTCTTTCACCAACTGTGAGTGTTCGATTTCATTCTGTGTACCATGTAATTAATCATTCACATTAGGGCCTCACGATTACCCTCACTATCGTCAAAGGTGACAGTATCACACCGTTTCTTGTATCGGGAAATTCTACTGCGGAGACTGTTGCTCTCGGAAGTCACTACGCGTACAGTTTCTATCCTGACCTGTTGGAAAGAGGAATTACTCTTCCTTTGCAGGACACTTTTCCTTTCACTCACGATTCTATTTCGTTGCTCAATTCACGTTCAACGTTCGACCTCGATAACACTAAGTGGGATTTTCCATGCGGGCGCTCTTGTCCAATGCTTCTGCGACGTTCCCGCGGTGGACGTGGTATTGCGTCATTCTGTTGGGGCGGAATGCAATCCCCTCCTCCTGATTGTTATGAGCCAAATTGGGGCTCGTTCGATTGGAGACTCGCCACTGAATGTAGCAATAAGTTATGCGTCAATTACCGGTTACGTTTTTCATCTTTGTATTCGAGATAAATTCCATCGAAGGCGTTTATTATCACTAAAATTCGTAGTTGTTACATGCGAACCAATTATCATTGCTTCCTCTTTCTTCTGTTTACGATCAGTGTTTGACTTGGGTTGCTAAACTCAACGTGTAATAAGATTTTCCTTCGGTACCGGCGCACTACCTCTGCATAGCATTCCTACCTTATACGGTCTTTTCCATATAAATTCTTCGTCATCTTGTATTTCGCCTCATCCCGTACCTCGTATTTTTCATCCCCATGGACAAACTGCCAAACGAAATTGTCGCCAACATTTGTCAACACCTACAAAGCGACTTTGCAGCCTTAGCTGCTTTGTCTGCTGTTAGCAGTCGTCTTCACCTCCCTGTTAATGAACAACTATACAAAACGGTGTCTGATCTCGCGCTTCCTACACTCGCTTTAATTGAATTTCACCCTTCACTCACTCGGCCTTTGTTCCACGTTCACCACATTCATGTCAGCGACCAAACATCGCTTGCTATGTTTCATGCAGTTCTCGGTAATCTTATCAAGCATCGTGACGGCCACCCAATCCTTTCTCTTACTATCCGTTTTCCAACCATTGAGCTGCCAGTGTTGTTCCCCAACGGTGTGCCTCCTCTGTATTCCACCATTCTCCGTTTCAGTATTAGTTGTTCCTGTCGTAATCCTACCCACTTTCTCAAAATGATGGTGAATAGTAACCTCTTCCTCCTCTTCAAGTTTCTCATAGCTTCTTTGGTACTCTAGGGCTCTTTTTGGACAGCGTCCTTGACCGACTTGACGCTTGATTTTGCTCATCAACTCCATCCGTGTAGGTCGTCCGTTGTCTGCACTGTATAATGATTCGTCATTAACCGCAACCAATTCAGCATCTTACGACGTGATTGAACAACTTTTCTCTGACATCCTCCAATCTTGTCCGTCCCTCGCGTCTTGGGATATACGTCTACCCACCAAAGATCTGAATCCACAACCCCTACGTCTACAGAATTTACTCGATGATACCACATTCACGTTCCATAATCTGATAATTTTCCGAATCTTGCTACCTCGCACTACTTTGTCTTTTGCAAATTTCCTTCTTCGTCATCCCAAAATTAAAACCTTCGCCTTCATCATCAGTCGCTACCCGACTGATCATGCACCTTATCTTGGCAGTTTGGATGTATTGCCTGTACTCAAATCATTCCACGGGAGCCTCTCCACCACGTTCAGCCTTGTTGGTGGTATTCACCGGCCGCTGCATTCCTTAGTATTGTCGTATCCAGGGCATTCCTTGCACGAATTTCATCAACTAACGCATGTCCTTCGTGCCACCCCTACGTTGCGGGCTTTGGAGTTCGCACCTGTGGTCGGTGCTACTCTGGGTGAAATCCGCTCCGTCACTAAGTGCTGTCCGTCTTTGGTCCGTTTCACTTGCACCGTTCAAGCCAGCCAGTTTTACGATAAGGTGCACACACCGCTCCAATAGTCTTCATTACGCTGACTTTACACCTATTAGCCTTCTGATGTTGAAGCTTTGTACCATGTTATTTGCAATAATTTGCTCAATGTCAACGTCGTTCGTGTAAGTTTTGTACCCACGAACGATGTTGACTTCGGGTTATCTCACAAACATGCGATTCAAAAAGCGTACAAGTCTTCCCATGACTTCCGTGGGTCTTCACCAGGTATCCAAATGCTCGAAGGGTGTTATCATACAGTCATCATCACATTCTACGACAACATTGTTCTGTGGGACTGTGAACTTTGAATTTCGCTAATTCCCTTGTGTGAATCTGGCTTCTATCTGCTTGTCAACGCAAATGTTTCCTGTAATGTTATAACGGGTCTACATAAACTGTTCTTATTCATAGATTACCACGTTATCATACACTGTACAAGTTCAAGTTACATCGTTGTTTACTGTGTATACATCTCCTTCCAATTTCTGGATTGCTTCTTTGAGGTCTTCGACTGCGACTTCGTCCAAAACCTTCTCACCTGCTCGTAGAGTACATGTAATGTAAAGCTGCCCATTGCTTGCGACGCGCGTAAGTGCCATGTACGGAGATCTAAAGGCATTCAGCCCGTCATGCGTGTCGACGATTACTCTGGGGTACTTTTCACCAATTGCGTCTCTCTCCATGATCGCAAAACGAGGTTTCAGTGGCACCTGCGTTCTCTCCACAGTGAGCGTGCGTTCTTCGTCTGCCGGATGGGTCACTGTGTACTTCACCGTAATTGGTCGCACAACGAGCAGTTCATCCATTCCGGGATTCGAGTTCAGGTCCTCCCCCGCGATGCGAACGGTGACTTCCTTGATCGCATACTGCAGTCGGTATTCTTTCCCTTCCCTTGATGTGTCCTCCCGCTTGTCTAGAACGATATCCTTCACGTGTCCCCATACTTTGCACCCCCCAGGTCTCCATACTGTCACCGGCATACCTTCGAAAATATACAACATTCCCACCAATGCACATTCAACCTTCAATCGCTCCGATATCACCGCAAAATGTTCTTCTGTAAATCGGTCGTCGCTCGCCAATACCAGTTCGTTTGTAGACCGCGAGATGAATAGCTTCTTATTCGAAGCACGAGAGACACAACTGGCATACATCAGATTCCAATATAAGACTTTGGTCGCGCTGTGCGTGATCACAATGCCTCCTGGCCATTCCATCGTTGGTCCGTCAGTAATGCGCGTGCCGATTTCGACCAAGATCCGTTTATTAAGATAAGCAACGTCTGCGGCCGTGGTGACAAAACTGCGGACACGTCGCGTGAGTTCCACCCAGTCGTTTGCCTGCGAAGTCATGTCTTGACTGAAAACTATTGTGTGTTGCATGAATGGCCGGATTGCATGTAACGCGGTGAAATTCGGCCACCAAAGGGTGTCCCAATGTTTCTCCACCGGTGGGTGTTGAGAGAAATCACCGAACAGAACCACGGTGCGACCGCCGAATGGTACGATGTCCTGTGTAACATCACTAGGATCCCAGAGAACCTTGTCTATCAATTGCAGATGTGCAGCTGAAAGGCATGAGCAGTCGTCGATTAGGAAGTACTTCTTCCCTTCAAATGTACTAGCATTGATTGTTGATTCGTTGATGAAAGTACCCCCCAATTTCTGCGCAGAACACTCCGAAGGTGATCCTTTGAATAACAGTTCCGTACTATCCATATCGTGGAAGAGGGTCGCAATCGACGCCAACGCAACTGTCTTTCCAGTCCCAGACGGTCCGTGAATAAGGAGCAGTATCTGATTCGGTGTTCCTCCACGTAGTGAGGTTCTCAAACTGGCCTTAACCAACTCCTTCACTTCTGTTTGTTTGGCGTTCAATTGCATTCTTTTCTGTGTGCAATGAGTTATGTGCTGTTTTCACGACCAACAACTGCGTACCTCGGTGATTTCTTTCGTTGTGCTCAATATCGATGCGTTCCATCAAACTCCCTATTGATATCTACTGTCCCTCTTTACACGGCCGCCGGTGACGTTCCCCGCACATTTGCAATTACATGGAGGGCGAAGTCGGGTTGCTGATTACCCACGACATTACGTACAATGTAGGTATTGGTGTTTTTCTTCGGCCCACATATCCGCAATTCTTATTCGTTCTTTTCCTTTGCTCACTATGTCCGTCGAAAGAGGTTCTCTATCAATCTGTCTATTTACTAAGTGCCTAGCGTCTGTTCAAGGTCACGATGGGCCATGGTACTGCACGAGTCTGTGACTGTGCAAGACCCACCATGGTCCATTGCCTTTTTATTTGCAATTCATCTACTCACAATCGTTGCCGAACGCATTGCAATCCTCTTCATCCAATCTCCAACGGACCCGCACTTCCGTTTACAGTAACCGCATCCCGTTGACCAACTGTGGTCCCGCTCATCCAATGTAGACTGTGATCGGTCTTTTCCATCGCACTGCCCTGGGCTTATCTCTTCCTACCCCTTGGTTGACCATATAGTAACGTTCGTTTGCAGTAACCGCATACCGTTGCCCAACTGCGTAACCGCTGTTCCGTTGACTCTGATCTGTCTTTGCCACCGCACTGCCCTGGGCTTTTTTCTTCGGGCCCCATGGATGACAGTCAAAAATCATAGCTGTTTGTATCTCCTTCAAGCGGCCACTTGTGCACGCTGTGTGTTGAGTTATTGTTGTACATCGTTTGCGGTCACATGTTATTGCGCTGATGAAAGTGCGTGCCTGCGCTCGCCTGTCACTGAAGTAGCATCTAACTATTCACAGTCTTTACCTGCTATACCTCCTGCCCCCCCTCCACCACGTTTGTGTGTGGTGAGTGATGATATCCAACCTATAATCTTCCTCCTTCAACGCTTTCGATGGATGTGTTACAAAATGCTTCTCCTCGAACCCTCGCAACAGGCGAATGGTGTTACGGCCGCGACTCCTTGATAACGCTACATATGCACTAAACGCGCTCTGATCTGGCCCACCACTAGGTTTTTCTAAATCCACAATCACGTACTCCAGTGTCTGACCTTGTCCTTTGTAGTCGGTGAATGCATAACCCGGAGTGAGTGCGAGTTGCCTTCGCGTTATTGTGCGCCGTGATCCATTACTGAGGATCACTGCAAATGAACTCTCGCTTGGTACGATCGGTAGAAGGCCTTCTTCTAAGCCTTCCAGCCTCACTCTTGTTTTCCCGTTCGGTCGAAAGAAAATTGCTGCTGGGGGATACTTGAGCATTGTCACTCCTTTGACTACCTCTGGTTTCGGATCCTCCCTCTCATCTAACGCAATCCCTTCCACGACTCCACGTGTTCCATTCGCCAGGTCTGCCTCAGTGGCAATGTTCATCAGCACCATTGCTTTCATGCCCACCGCTATTTCGATGCGGTGTGCCAAGTTCCCTGTTTGTTTTGTTGTCTTCCTTGCCACGCTCATCCGTTGATCCAAAGACAATCGTGACCCACCCGCTGTATCTTCTGCAGGACATGAATATAACCGTGTCTTGTAAATTGCGCAATGGCGTCGCAATGCACTAGCATTCCATCGGTTTCGGGCTGAATTTCGTGACGTTATTAAAATCGCACTACTCCACTCGCTGGTGTGAAAATCGGGCTTTGGATTAGAAGGGATGTCCAGTCGGAGTCCATGCAGGATCGTCATGTCTTCTGTTGTACAAGAACCTGTTCGAAGGCGATCCAATAACTCCAACCATCGTTGGTCCCGAACCCTCATCTGCTCATTCAGTGTAACCGCCTTATCGAAGAACGAATAAATCTCTCGTCCCTTTTCAGCGTACTTCCCTGTACATTTCGGATGGTAGAGTGCTGCTTCGGGATTTGCAACTGGTGGAAACTGGTGGAAGTCACCACAAAGAATGACATTCATGCCGCCAAAATAGAGTCCTTCTCCAGGTTTGCCCAGTTTACTTCGAACATGACCCACTATGTCACTAACATTTGCCAGGAGGTCTTTCGTGGCCATAGACACCTCATCGATTATGAGGTACTCCACCGGGCCTATGTTCGCTTGCCTTTTTTGTGCAGTGTGAACGGACCCTTCCACCCAGTTGGCACCCCGAGGTCCTCCGATTGAAACGCCCGCCCATGTATGAACAGTGCGACCATTAATCAAGGTCGCCGCGACCATTAATCAAGGTCGCCGCGACTCCCGATGTAGCTGTTTTTGCTAGGCGGGATTCTATACCCAAGTGCTTGAATGTCTCTGTTACTGCATTTATAGCCACAGTCTTCCCGGTGCCACCTGGTCCTCGAAGGATCATCAACAATTGCGGGGGGTTCATTCCTGCGAGTGATGCCAGAACGTGATCTTGCACAATATCATGGAACAGTTTTTGCTCTTTGTTTAGAATATCACAAATTCGTGGTGAAACGGCATTGGTGTTCAGGTTTTGCTGTTCAATTTCCACCCCAGGAACTGAATTCGTGATTGTCGTTCCGCCTAATTCTTCAACAGGCTCGCGCTCAATTACACCTCCGTTTGCTGCATAATCCTTCAGAACTTCCGACCACTCCTCATATCGCACTTTGTCCAATGCCGAACAGCGACTTGCAAACGGCGTTGTGGTCACTAACTCATACTCTCGCTCGAAAATCCCTGCCTCGTAAGCATGTTCCATTGCTGTGGATCCAAACCGCTGTTCTTGGCCTTTCTCCGCTTGCTGAGCGGCAACTATGTCCTCTTCTGACCACTGCATCTCCTGTACTATGTCATTTGTGACCACACCTTCATCGTGCACATTTTGCACGTCAGTCCCCGAACAACCCTGGACCACTGCCTCATACCCCGTGTACTCTTTTTCTCGCCGCGAAGATGATTGATCCGAACAATGGTAGAAGTACTGGACATTTTCTAAGAAATGGTCGTGGAGCCCCGCGGATTGTTCAATGAACGTGTTCCAAGCTTCGTCAACTGTTGCAAAGCCTTCAACCAAGTCACTCAGCTTTCGCCAATGCTTCAACGTGGCCAACATCATTAGCCTATACAGCAATGTATCTTCCTCCCGATCATTACGAGGGAACCATCGGCCAATGAACTGTGGCATCGTTTCGTGGCCATCGAGGCGGATCACGCGCCCATGCTTCGGACGGAAATTTTCACGGTACGGGTGACGGATACTTGCTCGTGTGTTATTCCCAATGTCATCCTCTGCATGTTCGGCTCCTCTTCCTCTGCTCAGGCTCTGTTCATATGTCTCCGTGAAGAACGACAGCACATTATATGACTCCAATGTATTCGCCCGAAGTGCATAACTTTGCAATTGATTCTGGATGCTGATCCTCCCGCTGACCGAAGTGAGCCTCACACTATCAAACTAACTCAATTTCTCAGTCTAATAACAAGGATTTAGTTGAAACACTAACCTCTGCTGCTGAATCCCATCGAGCTTCCACTGCACCAACTGTTCCTTCAGTCGTGGTTACCCTCACCCACCTGTTCAATTGAGTTAGTCCTGTTTTAACTGTGCTTTGCAAATTACTCACTTCTTTGACTGTAGTGCTTCAAACGTTTGGCGCAGTGCTGCCGTTAAACCGTCCAGATAGATTGGAACAAAATGGTGGGAGATGTAGCGATCACCCCAACCCATCAAATAACTGATAACTTCTGGTGCGCTCAGTTCCTGTTCCCGACTCAGAGAAGCCGCACAACGTGTGATCATCCGCTGTCCCACCTGCTGATAGTCTTTGTTCTTTGCTTCCTGCTTATTATGGAATGCATAACGTTTTGCCAAAATCGCGGATTCGTTCGTCGACTTATGTTGTTTTTTCGATGCGTATGCCGTGAAGTAAAAGGTCATGTCCTTTGTCTCCTCCCCGTTTGTGATGAGCTTGATATCGTTATTGCAGAGTTGAGTTTCTTGGATTGTTGCATTGAATGCATTAAGATACCCTACAGAGCGTACCATACCCCATTCACCATTGCTTCTTATGAAGTTTTCCTTCGACAACGGCCAAGGTGCACGGTTCTTGCACACCTGTCTACCGCCTTTCACAATCAGACACCTCCCTACGGCGCACTGGTGCAACTGAAGTGCCCGGGCTAATGACTTCTGCTGTTTGGCGCGCTTCTCAGAATACAGTGGATCAGAAGGCGACAATGGACGGTTGAAAGAGATTGATGGCTTCATTTGTACTTTCATAAGGGCCTGGGTATCCAGACCAACATCGGCGGTTATGTTGGTAGCAATGAAGTCAGCGACCTTTTTTCGGAACTGCTCTGATTGAAGACAGTCCTTCATAACGCTAGGTGCAGGGGCACCCTCTAGGAACAATATCATATGCATGTGTAGCATCCCTCGGCCCTGCGACTCAACCATTCCAACATAAGCCTTTACTTTGCCAAATATTCCTCGGTGTCGGTGGAAGTGTCTCTGAGTAATTGTTATACCAAACAGTGCTTCAAGAGTGACTTTTATGACGAAATGGAAAAACCGTGCTGCCGCGAAAGGATCCGCCGCTATATTTCGAGATCGCTGCGTACTGTTTGGTCCTTCCTCCGGCAGGAAGTTATCGAGGTCAACATGTTCTCCTGCAAACACTTGCGCAATCGGATTATGCACATCCGTTGGGTTAAGCGTGAGCCAAATCGACGGTGGGTTCATGATTGTGCACAGCGACCAAATTTGGGACCGAACGCTGACTCGTGATTGATTAGATCCCACTACTTGGGATCGCACTGCAGATATGTGCGACCGTAGTGCCCTCATCACTGGATTGCTGTAAGGCCTTTTCGCGCGTTCTTCCTCAGCAGCTTGCTGGAAGTCTGATGGCTTCAACTTCTCCATTCCTGCACGGTGCCGCACAAACTCAGCCCGAGTCATCCTCAAAGCAGCAGACGAACAGATTTGGCGCTTTTGCAGTACGCCAAATACTTGGAACACAAATTGCATATCACGTCGAAACCGCCCATCTGCGTACTGAAGTGCCCACTGGCTGTGGGCTTCATAACTGACGGTTCGTGATCGTCTTGTCTCGAACCCCCCACACCCATATGGAAACAACCACGGGAAGCATCCAAGGAGATGGTTTGGTTCGTCCTCAGTACCCGCCGTCCGTTGTTCTTCTTCGTTCACCCGGGGATACTCATTGACAAAACCACCCCTGCGGACTAAGAAATGCGGATCTTCCGTGGTACGTTTCACTGTCGCATCACCTGATGTATTCCGTAATGCATGTTCAATCAGTTCACTATGGGGTATATGGTTCCCCTCCACATCTACAACGCCATGAGCTTGCACTTGGTACACTCCTACAACAAATTCAGTCTCACAGATAATCGAAATGATTTGGAGTCTTTACCTCCAACGTTTCCCAGTTCCTCAGCTTCAACGTCATCGTCTTCCTGTTCGCCATCTATCGCACTGTCCATCAACTTATCTCGTGACGTTGGTCAATAACTTACAATTTGTGTAGTCGAACGCCTCCGGGGCGTACCCATCATCCATCTCATCCCCATCGTCTCCCCCCTCCGGCACATATCCCGCGTGCTCCTTTTCCAACAGTGACACCTCATCAGACCACTTCACATTACCCCATATCTCCTCTGGAACTCCGTCTTCAGGCAATGCGTCCAAGTTTTCTTGGGAGATCTTGATACCTGCATACAGCGGGTTGTTTGCAATGAGCCATCGTAGTGCATCTGCGACTCGTCTTCTCCTGACTGACAACATCGGCGCAAGTGTTTTCAGCGGTACGTTGCGTGGCCCCACGAACGTGACCGCGATTGTTGCCGCAAGAATCGAAGGCCGAGGCGGGAGGTAGCCTTCGTCGACCATCATTGTGATCTCGTCCGTATTCATAAAATATGTCGACACATTCCCTTTCATTCCACTTGTCAACAAATCCGTAGGCCAAGATCGAGCGCCCTTCTTCTTCGGATACAACTTCACAATATAAGCAGCAGCAAAAAACCGTGACACCAATACCCTTTCCGGCAATGTCAAGATCCTAAGTTGGAACGGTATTGCCCCGATCCACATGTTATTCGCGAGTGATAGTCGTGGCCGTTGCGCATCACTCAGTTGACGAAGACAATCGTGGCATGCATACGGAGGTACCTTGTTCGTGAATGTGTGTGTATACAAAAGCATGGTGTTGTGCAGCAGATGAGCATGATGAGGACTTTCTGGTTGCAGAAGATGTTGATTAGGAAACTTGTATGACGGGATGTGATCGACTTCGTATCGTAACGTTTCACGGGCACAGATGCAACACACCACTAACTCTGTTGCAGCATTTGCGGTTCTTCCAATGTAATCTGCTACCAATTTACGACGACCTTCTTCAGAAGGCAATGTGAAGAATGGGCCATTGACAATATCGTCTACTGTCTATTTTGCTTTCAGCTTCTTTCCCAATGAAACAGTAATCAGTCACTCACCAACGGTGAGCGTTTCGTGTTATCAGTCCGTGTGCGTTTACCATTCATGCTTTCGCTTCCACTAGGTCGGCTTAACGTCGGCCGTTTGCCGTTGTTCAATTGCGACATTGTTACTAGCAGTGGCCCCAGCAGCTCTGCTCGTAGCTTTACCAATCTTAACGCTATCGTGTGTTTCGACCTTGAATCTGCACTGTTCAATACAACGGCGTTCATTCTACATGCCTCTTGGATGTGAGCTTTGGTCGTCTTTTTGCAAAGTTCCTCCACTTCTTCCACTGTCTGCATTGCTGATGGTGGTGCGTGTAGTGTACAACAAAATTTATCAATTTCACACTCATGTAATCACGCCAGAAGGGGGGAGGGGGCGTTGCATAACGGTTACACATACTACCTTCTACTGTGGCCGTGCGATACTCCATTTCGCGTTTACATGAACAACCTCCGCCTGCCATGTGTTTCTCCTGTGCGGACTGGTCTCCTACGTGGAACCACCCTCGGCCCTACTTTTGACACCTTCACCGGATCTTGCATCATGACTTGCGTACCTAGCTCGCACCCACTATCTGCTGTACAGTTACAACCGACGGGTACATTGTAAAACGGCGCAACAATTTCCTTCGCATCCTTTTTTTGGTTCCTCCTTAGGCTGTGGTCCCACTGCGATCGGTTTTTTTTTTTCTAAATTTTCATATCTTTGACCCCATCTGCTATGCAGTACTGCATTCATAAGTGTGCATCCAAATCGGACTTCCTCTTTCAAACCCAGACTTGCGCCCCCACCCGGCCCACCTGTTACATTCTCGCAGTTTCAGTAATTGTCATCTATATAGCATGAACGACGTTCAACTCCATCAGTATCATCAGCATCTGCAGTCTAACAACACTTATCTTGGTCGCCATGATGACTCGTTACCCGGTCCAGGCTTCTTCTTTTATAATGATTCGATGCACCATTGGTCTCACCCTATTCAACCTGGGCAAGAGAAACCTCGCACCATTGTCCTTCACATGGTCGGTCGCGTCTCGGGACAGGGCAACTTCATCAGTCTGCCCGGTTGTGTTGCGTCCTTGCTTGGATCACCCTCTGCGAGTGAGAAGATTCGATTGAAGAGTTTACGACGTACTGCCCTGCTTGGAGGTGCACGTGCAGGGCCGTTCCCTCAAGATTGGGTTCCCGCTATGACGAAGCTGAAAGAACTCACAAAACTTCTTACCAAGTCAGATGTTGAACCGACCCGATATCTATGGTTCAACGAAGGAGGCCAGCAGAATGATCTCCATGTGAAATTTGGTGTACCATGTTTTCGGGTTCGTACCTCTTCCTTCACTAACTCTTCTTTGTTGGAGTTCACGTTTTTGCAGCCCCGATCATACGCCGAACCCATCGACGGTGAGTAATAGCTCGATATATATACAAGCGGTTACTCAATGTTGTACAGGTCGTCTTGCCGACTTAATCCCAGCCCAGTTCAAAACCAACACTCGTTGGATCGAAGCCGCGCCCACCATCTGCATGGCGGATATCAATGTCATAGATCACACTGGCGCTGCGGTCCCCGAAAACCTCCTTGCTTCAACCCTTGGGGGTGCGACCGTGGACGTCGCTTTTACACTGCGGGGTTGGAAGTTCGGTCGTGATGCGACCTGGGGTTTCGCTTTGGATGTTAAGCAAATCGTTGTACTCCGACCTGAACAAACAGAAATCGCATCTCCGTTCCCTTTGTATAATCCAATAACGCCACCAAGGTCTAACACAGCTTACTACCCCCCTACGCCAATGACACCTTCAAATACTGCCGGTACGCACTCCGGTTTCATCTATGCGTCTTTTCCTAACTACGATCACAGGGTCTTCAATTACACGCACAATGAACAGGTCGTCAAATGGTTATCCGGTGGTTCAATCACCTGTTCCCAGTAAGTTGCTTTTTTACTGCGTCATACACCCACTGACTGGTGTTGCACAGATTACATGGGACCTTACGCAAACTTTGGAAACGGCGGTGGTGTCGGTTCCACTGGTAATGCTGTGCACCACTCTGACCAGGCGCACAGTGAGCGACTATACTTACCTTCACTTGGAGATGCTGACGAACATGTAGTGCATGGTGCGGGGAGTAACGTACCCTCCATTGATACAGGTGTTGCACCTTACATCAACAATGCAAACATCATCAACGGGGCAACCAACATCCGCAATGGCTTCGATAACGCGCCATACCCATTCTTGAACACAATCAACCAACGGACTGAGTTCAATCCCGGGGCTTCCTCCAATGGGATCACCTCCGATGCCGAGAACTTGACATCAGGCTATATGGCGCAATATATGTGCCCTTCTCATGTTCAAGGTCAAACTCCGTCCTCATCGATGGTCGCGAATACTGCGGAGCCTCTGAACCCCCTGCTTCTGAGTAGTCGCGTTCAACTTCGGTCGCCATTCCATGGATCCGCTAACGTAAACAATACTGCCTTGCAACAACAACTCATTACACACCATGCGGAATTCATGACTGATGTCAATCCACCGAGCCCTAGTAAGCATTACACTTACATCCATGGCCAATGATGCTTATACTCACAGCAGGATGTTCTCAACCTCCCATTCCTCCAAATGAGGAACAGCGCTCAAACATCGTTATGCCCAACTTTGAGTGGGAGGATGATTCAATTGCCAAGAGCCCATTGGTTATCTCTAAACGTAAAGGTAGTGTGTCTCCTCGTCAATCCTTGCTTAACATATACTTATCCCAACAGAAACGCGCACATTCCCCGACATGCGCACTACTTCCGCTGCGAACACGACAGTGAATCGCACTAGTCCTGACCACAGCAGTACCATTGGTAGACCAGCTGCTTCACATGCCCAAGTAGCGTCCGGTACGTGTATCGCGACGGAGTTTGTTTTTGTTCACGTTACTGACGGTGTTGTAGTGCCGAATACGTCCGACAGTTACCCAAACAACAGTGGACCTGCTTCAGCGCGACCACTCAGCGGTAAATCTCTTATTTCATTGATACCGACTGTCCATTGAACTTGGAGACAGCTTATCACACGACAGGCGACCACCGCACCGGCACCCATACACCTACCAACGACGGTGATGCGGGTTACGCTAAAGGCAAAAAGAGGGCTGCCCCCGACGAATCGGGGGATAATCCGATTCCGACGAAGTCCGCAAAGACTGATTCCAGCCACCAAGTTCGTGGTGGTAAAGGTAACTGAAATCAATATTTCCGTTATATAAATGACAGTAGCGTTAACTTGTGAAACGTTCTTAAAAGGTCTAGGTATGACCACTTTCGGTATATCCTGCCAAACCTTCTTAAAAGGTCTACGTATGACCACTTCCCGTATAACCAGACAGTTTTGAACATGTTTGCGATCGTGTAATGTTGATCATCTCGGTCCCTTGCTTGAAATTGTGTGTGAACTTCATAAGTTATTCCAGTTTTTGTAAATCAACAACGCGTTCTCCTGTACCGCTTCATCACGCCAGTACTGGGTGGGTACACGAAGCCAAGCAAGGTGTAGGTCCCCGCAGGGGTACGCTAGTAAGCAGGGTCTGGAACCTTCCAACCTTTCAACTGACGTTCCTAGATCGTTGCTGTAGGCAATAGATGGCGTCCTATGGCGTCCTGACTCCTATGGCGACTGATAAACGATACACTATTGAATTGGACACGAACCAGGCACAAGCATTCTTTTCGTGCGACATCGGACGGATACACTGCTGGACAGAATTCGACGATTTTCTTATGGATGCGCCCTCTCAAGAATTTTGAATGAATTCTTAAGAAATTCCTGAGATAGAGGAGCGCCCAAACGTGTAGAAATTCTCAAAAGTAATGATTCTCAAGAATTCCGAAGAGACTCTTAAGAATATCTTCTAATTTTTGAATATACCTCTCGCGCGCATGTCACGAGATGTCACGGAGTCCCGGAACCCGGAATAATAATAATATCAGAATTATCAGACCACTTTTTATTTTCGGAAAATTTTGCTCGTAAAATGTACCCAGAATGTACCTATACTAATAGTACTTTTACATGCCATGTTTACTATGCATACTACACCACCACTTGATCCGGGACATTCCCAGAATCTTACCTGATACATATCATACAATACCGACGGGGATGTCAATCCAAACCAGGGATGATGTGTTTAAAACCTGAGAACATAATGTTTTGATTATTATTTTGAGGCATCCCGTGGAACATATATCGAACAGTAACCCTAAATGACATTAATTTCGAAACGTCAAGGGGACGTTCTGTGAACCATCGTCTTATGTCTCGAAGTCTTTCTGAAAATGTGTTGATAGACCTTGTCGGAACTTTCATCTGGTTGAACTTGGTTCACAAATCACAAACAGAACACGCAAATTTGAGTGTAAAAGTGTATTGCAAGCAAATCTATCTACTCGTCATTAAGGGATACAGAGCTAGTTTCAATAAGCTCTTTCAAACTCTCGACGCTGTCTGGATCATAGACGTCACAATCATTTTTTAAGATTCGGGCAAAAAATCTGAATAATGGTGGTGAAGAGAGGTCAGCGAAGGGAACATTGCGGCTCGTATTCAAACGCACCTTGAAATTCTGACGGGATCATTTCCCTTCTTTTCCCGGATGGTTTGAAGTTCCGCATCGACAACATTCCAAAAGTTATTGCCGGGTTTGCCTGTCTGGGAATTGTCACAAAGCGTCAGAGACGGGGTGACTAAGCGGAGCAACGGGGCAAGCGGTAGAGCGGAACGACGGAGCAAGCGGTAGAGGCGGAGCGTCTGGTCCCAAGATAATGACAGAGAGGTCAAGATAAGGGGCCAGGTAGTGGGGGGTCTGGCTTTATATACACAATCCGATCTGCGAGAAATGACGA
>MU795466.1:0-21394 GCA_027886305.1 Lentinula aff. lateritia | reverse complement strand
AATGAGAATGGCTGGTTTCGTCATAACGTTCTAGGCCTTGGGCCTTTCTCGTGGCAACATGAGTACCCGCGATCTGAATCTCACTCGCCTCTTGGGCGCGATGCATATGTGAGCTTCAAACCAACTCACTTGAAAATACTGTCGGCAACCAAAATTCTACATGGTATGGTACTGTGGAAAGTCCTTCAGATGAAAATACAATTCTTTCAACAATCGTAAAACTCACCGAATAGTCAACAGTGCATCATCAAGAGATTCTCCTCGCCGAAGGAGGCCATTATATCTTTCTTCGTTCAGAGCTTACACTTATATCATGATCTGCTGGCTTCGCTCGAAATCACGTCCCGCATTCGGGATTATGATAGGTTGAGGTTTTAATGACCGGATCGTGCAGTCAGATTCGCAACTGTGAGGAGCGCGAAGAGAATCTTCGAAGAAGGATTCAGGGAGAAGACGTTCTGTAAAATAATCAACTTGTCGTTTCCGATGGATAGCTCAATAGAGCTCAACGTACTGATCTGGTATTACTGATTCCAGGAAATCTTGAAAGGTTCGACGACATGAATTTGTACAGATATATAGACAGAGACTTGACATAGACTTTGATTTCGTGAGACAAGAGTTTATGCAGGTAGGGCAAGGACAGGATCCTCTACGCTCGTTATAACTCTTGTTGCTTTCATCGTGTTCGCCAACAGAAATCTACCATCTGGAACAATCCTTCAGCGCGAATTCAACGGATATTCATGAACACGCGTGCTCACTGGGCATGTCGTTTACTTCTGCTCGCCAGGCTGCTTCTTCAGGATCCTTGGCCACACCACTAACCAGATGTCTTTTGACTAGTCGTTTCTGGGCTTCCTCGAAATCTAGTTCGAGATACCAGCGCTCATCGAGCAAAAGCGCTGCTTCTCTCCAAGAATCGACATCCAGAGCAGTGTAAAGACCTTCTATGATGACGATACGATGATGGGGATGAATTTGCACGGAATGGGGCGTAGGATCTTTGATTGCATGGTCGAAAGAAGGCGCTGTTATGATTCGCTTTGTCTCTGGCAGGACTTCTTCGCGTAAACTTCGCACAAATTGTAGATAACTTGGACCGTCAAAGGTCCAGTGGCTGCCTCGTCTGTCTCGGGCAAGCTTGGGGTCAGGAAACTGGTCCAATCGAGCACGAGTAAGGTGCCACCCATCGAGTGAAACAAGGATGGCTCTGACGGAGTTCTGAGGATCATTTTGAAGTAGATTATCGGTGTATTTGTACAAAAGATCCGCAAAAGTTGATTTACCAGAGGCAGGTATACCATATATGCCAACTAGCAGGCGTGAAGAAGCAGGCTTTCTGAGAAAAAGTGAGTAGAAGTTTATCATGAACGGTCAAAGGACGAACTTCACTAGTAATTCGACCAGTATCAATGCTAATTGTCTAGCCTTTGCGTCCATATCCATCGATTGAAGCAAAATCAAGTCAAAGCAAAGTTAGGCAGTGTTTATGGGCTGTTTATCTCTTGAACAACCACCACGATCATCGAAACAACTAGTCTATTTTGCTCAAAACCTGGTATCGCGACTATGGACGGTCAAGATGGTGGTCGCGTACTGAAACGGTAATAATCGTTCCCAGCATATATGTATACATCTAACATTATCTGATTTATCATCACTGTGACTACGGCAGCGCGGACCCTTCAACCATTCAGGATAAATTTCTTGTAGGATATCAAGGATGGTGAGTTGCCCAGTTCTATCCTGCTCTAGTCTGAATTAAACCTCCAGGTTCACTTGTCCCGGCGACGGGGAGCCAATCGACCCGGGTATAATCACGCTTGACCTTCCTTCTTGCGATGACGATCCTCACCAATCTCTCAAGGTCATCATGGATGGTTGCATTGGTTTAACTACCCGATACCTAATGGCGGAAGACCTACTATTGATCCTTGGCCTGATGTATCGGAATACTCTCCTTCAGAGCTATATCCGGTTCCAGGAGTCAAGTCTCCTTCTGGGGAACCAGCTAGCCTTTTCTCTTCCCGTCACCCAAAGACTGTCCAAAGGTATGATTGTATTGGCGTCCTTCTCCTAGGAATTAGCTGATTTGTGTACGAGCAGACATTTTCATTGGATGGCGCGCCACGGCATCGATGGTGTCTTTCTGCAAAGATTTTTAGGACAATGCGATACGGAACGCGGGAGCAAAGGTATACCGCGTCTTCGAGATGAGATTAATGATCGCGTTCAGGAAGCCGCGGAGAAGGAGGGTCGTGTTTTCGCAGTCATGTACGTCTTGTTTATATTCTATCCCAGCATCCTTTGCTTAGTATGTTCTAGGTATGACGTTACAGGTGTCGAGCCCGACGATGTAATGAGGATTTTCACGAAAGACTGGATTCACCTTGTCCGCGAGAAACGTGTACTTGAAAGTCCGAATTACCTCAGAGAAAGAGGAATGCCAGTGATTGGCCTTTGGGGTCAGTATTGTCGTTACTCGAGCTATTTTTTCGTTCTTAATATGGGGTGTCCCTTGTAAATAGGCTTCGGTTTCGATAAGAGAAAGGACACTCCTGAGCTGGTAAGGGAAGTCACACGCTTTGTGAGAGATGTTACCCCAGGCGGGGCCTACATTATGGCTGGTGAGCATATTCTATAAATTGTGGGGTGTAGTCGATGACGTTCCCGATTTACATCAATAGGTACAGCTACCCATTGGCGAAGGTCTACTGAAGACGCGGATCGCAATCCTGCCTTTCTCGACGTGTGGCTCAAGGAATTTGATGCTATATCACCCTGGATGGTCGGACGATTAACAGACGAAGAACATGTCGATATTTATGCGGAACATTACATGAAAGCAGACATCGAACTCCTTCGAAAGAGTCACGAGGAAGGTGGAAGAAAGATTGACTATATCCCTGTGATATATCCCGGCTTTTCCGTAAGCACTTTCAATTGGCGTTAGAAAAGGAAAGTTGGTCAACATTGTCTTTTATCTCAAGGGTTTGAACCTAAGCGAGGGCAAGTGGAAATTCAATCAAATTAAACGCAACGGCGGCAAATTCTTGTGGCAGCAAATTTTCAATGCAAAGCGACTAGGCCTAAGAGTCATGTATGGGTATGTACCCTGGATCTTGTATAGTAAATACCGTTCCTAATCGCCTTCTATCAAGGGCTATGTGGGATGAGTACGGTTGTCCATATCTATCCCCCTTCCACTTTGGATACTGATCCAATACCCGCGACGATTTAGATATGACGAAGGCACCGCTCTCATGCCAGTTGTTGAAAAGAGCCGTTTGTTGCCCCGTTCCGACAAATACTCATTCATGGCCCTCGACGCAGATGGTTATGATTTACCGGCAGACTGGTACAGTCATTTGTCTGCATGCTCTTATCCTAAAAAGGTATTAAGTGAGCTTCTTTTACTTTTCAGGTATATGAGAATTTGTGGCTTCGCTGCAGAAGGTCTGCGTAGCGAGAGAATGATTCATGAGACGTTTCCATCCAAGGAGCTACAGGATTATTGGGCCACGCGGCCGCGGTTTGAAGAAATAGATATCAAATCTGGAGATTTTGTGTCTGGCTCTGCTGGGGAGTTAGACGGCGGACAATCGTATCAGAGCTGGCTCGCCGCCCAGAAGGACAGCAAAGACGAAGCACCTCCGCCTCCATACTCCCTCGAGGCTGAAAATTCCGCTACTACTTCCTCTCAAGCTCAGGCCAGCAGTCAGTCACAGCCTGCTGATGCAAGTGCCAGTTCATCTCACCATGCTCAAAATGAGTCAATTGTCGCTTCTGGCCTCTCTCAGCCTTCTCTCGCGAACGATACAACAGCGTCATCAGTAACGCGGCCGCCTCTACATCCTTCCCCCCCTAATCGAAGTTCATCTAGTTCGAATGCCTCGATATCACCGCCTTCTCGTTCTCGTCCTCCCGAACCTAATCGTTTGTCTCGACCACAGTCAATTTCAGCTTCTCGACCTCAAACTCAGTCACAGCCCCAGTCGCAACCCTTATCCTCCACTCAGAATTTGGATCAGGTAGCACATCCTGCTGGATCACCTCAGTGGCCTCCTGCAGAATGGAATGCAGATACCAATCTACCTCCTACTTGGATGACCTATGAGCCGTATCGACCAAATCGAACCCCGTCACAAGCCTCGCTTACAGTAACGCAGACGTCTTCTCCGAGGCCGACCAGTCCTTATGATTCCGAGAGTGGGATCCTACCCCCATCCTGTGGGCCTTCAAATCGACCTAAACCGCCAGTGGTGGCTTCTATGGGATCGACATTGTCTTTTCCTCAGGCTTATGTTTCTGGACCAACAAGTGATCATCGAGTTAGTGGGACAGCTTCATATACACCTCCTTCAGGAAGCCCATCGTTTCCTCCTGGACCCTACGGTCCGGCTGCGGTCCAAGAAGGCTCTTCGCACTCTGCGCATACTGCGCATCCGAGCACTTCTTCCTTTCGTGCTGAATCTTATGGTCCGACGTCGTCTCAACCACCCACAGTTCCGTACACTTCTCATCCTTCTCATACTTCTTATTCTACCCAGTCTACTTTCGGAAGTTCTTATCCGGGCATGAGTCCCCCGCAAAGTCCATCTGTTGGAGGGTTTCCAGATCCTTATTACAATGGACATTCCCTGCCTCCGTCGCAGCAGTATCAGATGCCAGGCTATCCTCCTTCTCAAAATACCTTTCCGCAATCGTCGTACAATAGTCCGGGTCCATGGTCCACCCCTCCATCGATCCCTCCCCGTAAGCACACTAATCTCCCGGTTAATCTGATAATCTGATCCTTTCACTCATCACTGAACTGCATTATCCTTCTCTTCTATCAGGTCCAGCAAACCTAACTTCGCCAACCTCTCCCCCAAATCAATATCAGCTTTACCCTGGAAGTTACTCAAACTATCCTCAGCATATGCCATCGGCACCGTCGTCCTCAAGTTTCTCCAGCTATGCACGAAATGCCGTCGACAAAGTGGCTGGACAAGATACTCGACAGCAATTGGAGAACAAATTGGGCAGCCTAGCGCAAAGTAAGTTCTTTTTTCTGATCGCATGTATGGGCACCTCGTGCGAGCAGAACTGATATCTAATTATCTTTTTCGTGGCAGGTGGCAGTAAGCTATTCGGTAAATTCACTAGGTAAGTAGGGTTGTACGGGGAATAAGGCTGTCATGATAAATATAACATTGTACATATTTTGCCAAGCGTCTTCGTTGCTTAACTTGCTACTAAGCCGCTTTTTCTTCATACCCCCTTCCTCTAACGAATTGAGACAAATCAGAGTGGGTATAAAATGACCGAAAAATTCCCATACAGGAAGATCCAGTTGAGTCACAGATGTTGCCTCGTGTTTTCTGTCTATGGAAAGCTCAGATCAGCCAAGGTTCTAATCTGTCCTAATCTGAGTAGCCTGCGGGGGGGTTTGATTCCTGAAGGTTCTTATCGACGTTATCGATGGCAAGAAGCTGACGACGATCGTAAAAGGTTGTACATATAAACGACCGTCCTCAGACATCGCGTTCTGGGCCGTTTCCCTTTGCCTTCCCTTGACGGCAACTTGCATCTCGGATTTTTACTGTAGCGGCCTATTTTGGTGTCATAGCATAAAACCTTGACCGGGTCCCCATCGAATCCAGACCACTAAGATTTGACCCTCATCACCACGTTTCGACGAGGAGTTTACTCGGACGTCGTGACTGGAAGGCGCGTTCAGAAGCCGACGAAATTTTAATCTCGCCTGTAATGATTGGCTTTGGAAAGCCGAAAGTCAAGTCTATCCGAAACTACTGCCTTGACTTTGGCTCTACGGATGATTCTGTCAGGAAGATTTTATTTACATTATGATTGATAGTACAGTGGTCAAATTATGAGCAAATTCCGGCCGTTGCGACGTGAAGGAGTGAGTTTCAGAAATCGGCGGGTCATTAGCATGAGGTAAAGGAAGCCTGGTAGTCAAAGCTCCGCGCCGAAAACCAGTGAGCGCAAGGCTCTCAATCTGTGCGAAAAACATTAGCGCTTGGGTGAATCGTCAATAACAAAGGTGATCGAAGCTCAAAGTGACCCGAAAGAGTGGGAAGTAAGGTGACCCTCCTCAAAGAGATGAGACTATGATGAGCGAATTCCGATAGACTCAGCTGGACACTGGTTCTGTGATGAATACCATGAGGAAAGGAAGCCACTGCTCGAATGACTTTTGAGTTATGTAAAGACCGTCCGCGAAGATATGGAGGCCTAGCAAGTTCGAAAAGGACAAAGAAGAAGTAGGTTCATTATTATATATAACACACCGTTCAGACGGGCTGTGAACGGTTCCCCTTCTGCTCCATGCAAACTCATTATTATCCCAACGATCCCTCCACTCTATTTTTCGCGGAGAATACGACGACATATGTCGATTATCCAGTAGCGTCAGCAAGCCATACAGGGACGACTTCCAGCCATGGCTTCTCGAATGGATCACCGCCGACTGGTTATCCAGATCACGAGTATTCATATCATCTGTTTGATGGTGGAAGGACATCCACAAATGCGCTGTCGAGCTCCTCCACATTGTTGCCAGTTGCCAGTGTGAACCGCGCCACCGGCTTGTCAGAATCCGCGAATCCGTCATCAGCACTTTGTAGCGACGTCTATGCCGAGGATGCGCATCCTTATCAGTTGCCTTGGAATCTCCCCTCAAGCCACGGACATGCACATGCACGTTTGGCAGACTCCGCCGCTTTTGGTCCTGCATTTTCATTTAAAAGCACCCTCTACTCGGGCTCTGTACCATCATCCAGTACAATCAAAGTTCCAACACCTTCCGAAATGGCTATCCTCATGAGACCCGGCGGAGCATCTTCAAATGATATCTCGCCCATCGTTTCGCCAACACCTCTGAATATAGCCAGTGATCATCTATCGGCCGTACAAATGTCTTCAGCTCCACCCGAGGAAGATTTCACACTTGCGAGGGAGCGAAAACATGCTTGTTCCATGTGTCATAAACGGTGCGTTATCGTCTGTTTTGGGTTTCTCGACTCCCAGTACCTGGAGCTCATACACACGTTTTTGTTATGTGCCCAGGTTCGATCGCCCCAGTACCCTTAGAAAGGTAAGCCCTCGCCACCAAAATTTCGACGAGCTTGTGAAAGATGAACTGACTTGAGAGTTAAAGCATTTGTTGGTACACACGGGAGAAAAAGGTGTGTTGATCAAATTTGACTCGTTCATCGATACTAATGAGGTCTCCATTCGGGTTACAGCTTTCCAATGTGAGACTTGCGGCCGACGATTCGGCGTAGCATCAAATTTGAATCGACACGTTCGTCGATGCATCTTGAAGCCTGTCAACGTGATGCAGTCTCCACCGACCGCCACAACAGCTACGGATTCGTCTCCAGAACCTGGCACTCCTTCAATGGAGCGTTCTCGCACTGTGACTGCTACTCGGACATCTACTTCCACCAGTCCTCGGCCTCGCGCGTCGCAATCTCGTTCATCTAGGGCACAATCCCAATTGCCTTCTCATTCCACGTGTAAACGCCGTCGACGTGCTCCGTCTCCCTCTCATTGGATTCCTGACTCTCTCCGTGGATTCATCCTCGAAGAACTGCACAAAACCACACCGATTCCTCTGCCGCCAGTCGTACCTTCTGTATACGAAGAACGAAACTCGTTGGATGAAAATGTAGGTATAGCACCGTATCATCCGAGAGAATGGGTGTTCAAGCCACAGCTTCCTGGACCTGGTATGAGTACCTATATCTTTGGAGGAAAAGACGTTAGGAACTTTGGAGGCAGTGGCCACGAACAGATGTTGGGCAGGGTACTAGTATTTTGAGTGTGTAGGAACTTCTTGCAATATTGATCTTTGTAACATACATTGAGGGATTCCACCGTCATCGCACACTTGCCAGACGCGAGTTTGAGTGATCCAACGTCTTAGTAGGTGATCTTCAAAGATATCATGATGAGCAACACGTAGTAACAGGGGAAGAAAACGCACTAATTTTGCAATGAAGCCATACGATCCTCTGGTACAGACTCTGATGGCATTTATGGTGCTCATAACAAAAACTGTTTCATGCCCTGGTCGGATGCGTAGATAAACTGTGCTTCCTGAGGAACTAGAACGATGTAACCGTAGTTACGCTTATCCTCCTGCTCTACGTTCCCGGTTCCGCGATCGAAAGAAATCTTTATGTGCGTTATAAACAAAATCATAGCCTGTGTTGAGACAGTCAGGTCCTAGGCCAATTGTGAATCGAGCCAGGGTAGATCGTGATGAAGCGTTCGAGCACCAAAACCTGCGCTAATAGTCAAGCTTACGTTGTTGGAAGTCAACTTGGAGTGATTGCCTGAGCCTTCGACGACGATGTACTCCTTTGAACTTTTCTTGCAGGGTTATGTCGAAGCTGTCAGACAAGTATGCTGATGACTCCTCAGAGGGCACTGTTATCGTGGTCTTGCGGTATTGGCCACAGTGACTACGTTGTGGTGGTTCTTTTCAAGGATATCGCATTTTCGCGTCGTAATCTATAGTCGTAAGAATGTGTTGAAAGCAGAATTCACGGGAAAACGAATCGAGAGTTGCACACATGCGCTTTTAAGTTCTTGAATGCAAGAGTCTGATAGAAGTACATTTCATTGAAGATTCGACAGAGCAACAATGTACGTATGCATGTAAATAGATATATATGAGATAGCCAGCCTCTTTGAATCTCGAAAACTCTTGGGGCAAAACACTGTGAGCACTATATATGCGCAAATGAAGAAAAAAAACAGAGATGCATACGAGCCATGTGCATGAAAAGTCATTAGCCGATTATGACCAGGATAAAAAGACGGAGATTTGGTTGGAATGAACGCGCATGGACTGTGGGTCTCCGAGACAAGACAGAAGAGAGGAATGGAGAGGGTATGCCAATTTGTTGTGTACTCTGAAGTGCATGGTGTGTGAAAATAGAATGTAGCAAACGGCAAAGCACTTTTTGATAAAATAAAGAAACAAATGAGAGGGAGAAAATAATTACTGGTTGTACAAGAAATCGTCGTTCGACGCGGTCATCCAATTTTATTCTTTGGCCGGTCATCCATTATTCATTGAAATGCGCTTGCACTTCGTTTTCTGAATGAAGAGGGAAGAGGGACGACTTGCAGCATCATGGCTCGACGCCGCCGCCTCCCTGTAACGAAGCCATCCAGATACGAGTTTTATATAGCCTAACACAGGAAGTGATTTAAACAATGAGCATGTATGGCGTTCGAGAGATAGCCATTAGCGCACCTAAATAGCTCCCTCACAAGCTCTCTGAAATCGATCCTTTTATCCGCCACAAAATAGAATGTCAGCTTGCGTCGATCCCTGGAAACTCAAATTCAGAAAACACAATGCTGTAAAAGATAGAAAGACCAACCATTGATATTCAGCATCCACCACTTCCATAGGCAACTTCTTCGCGCGCACTTTACTCTGACAAAGCTGCAATGCCTTCATCTCATCACTCATCTTCGCCGCCAGTAAACTTGCTTCCGCTGGTCCAGCTTTGCCATAAATTTGTTTCGGGTTGATTTCCTTTTTCGATCCCGTACTCCCTGCACCAGAAGTAGAATTAGGATTACTAGGAGGTGGAATACCAGCATATACGCTAGTAGGCGAAATCGGGGTGGGCATAGGTGAGTCGCCCCATGGCTGGTTTGGCTGTTGACTCAGGTCAAGTATTTGGCCGGAGGAACTGCGCCCGGCGTCCAACCATGCTTCAACTTCATCTACAGAAATGTTGTCGTTGACAACCCGGCCGAGGTCTCGTCCTCGATCAGCTTCGACAATGACCAGGTCTCCAACTTTGATTGGATAGGAGTCGGACTCAGCACCTTCCGACGGCGCGCGAGCAGATCCATGCCCGTTCGTTTGCGCAGCAGCATACCCAGCTTCATTCCTCATGATTTCCGACTTGACAGCATCAGTGAGATAGAACAGATCTGTGCGGCCTGCTTTGAACTCGACGATAAAAAGCTTCCACGTATGTGGGACAGCAGAGAGTGGCACGCCACGACCAAGGGCATGTTCGGGTTGAGGTTGAGATTGTTGATGCTGAGGAAGTGCATGTTGCCCATGCGGGTGAGTTTGATGAGGATGCTGTTGGTGTACCGAACCAGGATGATGACCTTGTCCGTGACCGTGAGGTCCAACGCCATACGACATATCTAGAACGGGACCACTCCCGCTCGCGTTAGATATCCTCCTTGGCATTCCCACTGCATGAGCTTGGGTATAAGTCGGCCCTTGTTGGGGCTGCGCTGAAGGATGCTGGGAATAGAATCCTTGCGGAGGTATTCCCATCCCACGACCCATGGTAGGCGACGAACCACCTTGCTGCTGCGACTGTGATGTCGATCTGGCATGAGAGGCATAGCTAGTTCCTGCGCCAAGGCCATTGGGTCCCTGAGGTTGGTTTCCTGGTGGAGGAGGTTGAGTATGTTGCTGAGGTGTGTGTTCTTGACTAGCATGGGTAGAATCTTTTTCGTGGTATTGATGCCCTGGACTCGGACCTGACCCGTCATGCGAAAGACCACCGGCACCGGTACCGGGAGACACGGAGCCGCGCCTCTGGTGAGGAATTTCGAGGGCAGACTGTTGCTGCTGTTGGTGCTGATACAGCGATTGGTTGATGTCGTTTAAATTCATCATGCCAAAGTTGCTATTCAAGGCGTCAACAGGGTGCATCCCGCCATGCATTCCCATACGCAAATCAGGCATGGGCGCGCCTGCATCCAGAAGATCTTCGTCTGATATCATCAACGAGCCTCTTCCTATCCCTGTCCTGCCAGAGGAGGAGCCTACATGAGGATGAACTCCGCCACTCATCGATGCTGTACGTCCCATTCCTGCCATACCGAATGCCCCGAAACCACTGCTGCCATTCCTTTCTGAGCCCAAGCCACCCTGAGGATGACCGTATTCATACTCGTATTCGTCGTCAACGGCACTTCCAGCGAGTTCACCTTGTAGCCCACTTCCACGTCGCACGGGCTGAACAACACTGACACTATGGCGTCTCGACGTAGTTCCGCTTCCAGGAATATCCTCCAACTCCGTCCCTCCTCCGCCGCCACCGGGATAAACACCACTTCTAGCAGCCGAATTGAACCCACCACCACCAGAATATGCTCTAGATAGGGAATTCCTCAAGCCCAAGCCCCGTGGTGGATGTGCACCTCCAGCGCCATGATCCCACAACTCTCTGAGAGGGCCGTCATCTCGCATGATCTGACTGACATCGCGCAAGAAAGGGCTTTGGTTCGAGTTATCGTGCAATTTGTCTCCATAGTCGCTGTATTCATTATAAGATCCATACCGAGACCGGGAAGAATCTAGACGTTCGCGGATGAGTGAAAAGTTGTGGTCAGAGTCGTTGCCATTCCAAGATGCCATAGTAGAGCCGAGACCAGAGGTGTCTCGTGAGTATCCGTGTGGGTTATGAGATGGTACTGTGTGAGTATTTAAGTGTTAATATTCACGCAAGCATGGAGAAATCTAGGGAGACAAAGGGGAGAAAAGAGGCTGTTCGGCAACGAGACAGTAGAAAGAGCAATAGTCCCATGCTTCTATAACAAAACGAATCAAGTCATTCACTCTCGGCAGGAACCGCACAAGGTTAAATCATCCCAGAAATCGGTATACTCCGTTCATGGTCAACGTATGTGGATTTCAAGTTCATGTGGCCAACGAAGTATTCAATGAAATAAATGGCATCGAACACTTACATCCATACATTCCGGCTGCGCCAAGTCCGGCAGACAGCCTGCCCACAGTTGTGGTAGCAAGGCTCTGACTCCGACTCCGACTGAGATCAGGAGCATACGTTCGCCCTCGTACATCGTCTTTCATTATTTGCGATGCAAGACTGGAGGAAGTTGAAGATCGAGGTGAAGGAGACATCAATGGAACAGTTCCTGCAATTAGGAAGGTGAGGAAATGTTAAACATACGATTTTGATTGATGCTTACCAGGCAGTTGCGAAGGACTCAAGGAGCTCGATAACGACGGCGGTAATCTTCCTCCTCCAATACTGTAACGTCCTGCACCACCACCACCTGCAATTCCTACTCCTCTTCTGGAATAAACAGGCGAATCTGAATATTCATCATACGGATCGGCGGAGGGTCTTATTCTACCAATCATAGCATCTACGTCGTCGTCATCTACACCGTCGTCTTCAATACCATATTGTGGATTGTCGAGCAATGACTCGTCGTCTTCAAACGTTGAATCGAACCGCGAAAAATAGCCGGGGACAGCTCCGCCTGAGGAACCAAGGCCAGAAAAAGAGTGCGGTTGAGCGCCAAGGCCAGCGCCGGAAAAGGAAGAACTGCGGGTTTGAGAAGGCATTGGGATCCCGGACGTACGTGTTGGGCTAAGATACCTGTCACGCGGATGTTTTACGGACGAACTCTGAGATTGAGACCAGGGAGACCTCGGAACAGTAGTCGGACTAGGTAAAACAATGTTGGAAGCGGTTGAGGATGAGCGCGGAGGCTGAGAAGCTGCACGTGCAGAAAAGTGACTTCCTGATTCACCAGCAGTCAAATTTGTAGTGGGATGATTCGACGACGGCGCGGCAAAACGATTCTGACGTTCTTCTGAGGTCGGAGAGGGCGAAGAGTGTTGCAAGGACATTCTGGGGGACTACGGATGACTATGAGCAATCGTCAATGTGAGTCAGGGTCGCAGGAAGTATGTAGAGATCCGGTCAGTACCATGATGTGATCAGAAGACACCGGGAAGACGCTCACCAACTTCTACCCAAATAAAACCTAAATTGAGCTTTCGGCGTCGAGTACAACGTCCAATTAACAAGAAGGCTCAAACGAAGCACAGAACAAATCCCTCGCTTGGATGATGATTCTATGATCTTCTCCAGGACCTTCCTGAAAGTAATGTAATCTCTATCAGTATCAATTCTCTTCTAGGATAGATTGTCAACAAGATGAGCGCAATGAAAAGAGTAACTGCTCACAAGACAACTAAGATCTAACGGGAAAGCTACAAGATCCTTTTCAAGGTTTCGCAAAGCGTATTCCGTCGCCGATTCGTAGCTCGAGAAGTGTTTGAGAGGTGTATAAATGAATGAGAAGGGTATTCGTCTAGAGTTGTTGTACAGGTCTAGGGTGAGGTTCTAGTGCAAGAGCGCAGATTATAGGTCCCTTTTTTCAGCTCTATGACCTTCGGCAACGGCCGCTCAGGAGAAGATGGAAGGAGAAGTACAAGCCCAGTGGGAACTGCGTCGTACCTCGTGATTCGCAAGTCAATGGTGCAAAGTTGTAAATGGACTGAGTCCAACGACGGTTTGATAAATCAGTCACCGGCCATTGGTCACCGGACCCGACTAAACTGCGCCCCACATTTTATCCTTTTTGGTATAGACTCACAGCCACTACGCGCGCTTACTGTAAGCGCGGGTCAATGTTCGGGTTTGTCGGTAAGTAATCGGCGGATGTGCTTGTAATTCTCAATATCCAGGATTGGAGGAATTGAGAGGTGAGAATCAGCATGTAAATTTGGCTCCTATGCAATCACTTCTCAACCAACCGAAACGTCTTCCTTAACTTGCTTTAGAAAGCTTTAGAAGAATTGGCATTGCGTGCGATACGGACGCGATATGTTTACGATGGAGTTAGTATAGTTCAATGGCACCGATTGAGGGTAGAGAGGGATAGGACTGAAGACGGACGGCAATGTATGAGCCCGAATGTACAAAACTTACACGGCTGCTACTAGAATATGCACAGACAAAACCTGACAAAACCGGATTCACCTTGACATGCTTCGCTGGGGCCGCAAGTTTCAGAAAATACAGTGGCCAACACGACACTCAGATCAAAATCAAGGCACTGGGTGGTGCGATATATCATTGGCCAAATTCCCAAGGTCGAGGTTGAGCAGGGTTGAGCTTCTGCGGAAGATGACCAGTTATCCATACACATATACAGCAAACCTATGCATCTGATGGCGTAAGAGTTTCGCATACTAATTTAATTTGGCATATCCTGCGATTTGTGTACATCCGGACAAAGGCCTAAAATTTTGAGGGTGGCGGAGAGATCTTGCAAATCTTTTACTCGTTACACGTTCGGCAAAAGCTAGGTTCGTTCCAAGCCTAGCGTTAGCACCCAGTCCTTTCGCTTGTACGCGCCGAATGTGGGAAGTGGACGTTGAGGGGTTAAGGATGTAACAAGCTTGTGCACGGGTTAGCGCCTTCACGTATAAGAGAATTTGTAACGTACCTCGGGACCTAATATGAGCGCGAGAATGAAGAAACCTGGACGAGTTCTCTTCGAGTCAACAAGCTCAGATCTCCATGAGTATTCTTTCTTCCTAGGGTACCCATCATTACAAGTAGGAAGATTGTTGATTATATTCGTGGAGGTAGTTTGAAAACGGAGAGGAAAAGTGAAAGGCACGTCAATAATGCCAAACATAAATCCTCACTGGAGAAAATCAGCCCGGGCCGTCCACCGATAAGCCCGCCTTTCAGGATTTCAACTGATTTCAAACACATGGCCGTCGCCTTTACTTTCTTTGGGACCACTGTCCGGACTCAGCTCGCTGATAGCGCCGTGTATTGTATCTACGTATCTATCTTCCGAAGCCGCTTCACTTTCCCGAAGTTTCATCAAATTCAATAATTTTTCATACTAGTGATTCTGCAACGCCATAATATCAGCCAGTATACGCGATGGCACCGCCTCAATACAATTTCGAGCATGCTTAAATACCCGGTGGTGAATACCTGCAGACCCTAGCTAGCCTCACCCCCGTTCTTCATTCTCTGTAGGTGTCCGCCGGGCGGTCCCGTTCAACTGAACCTTTGTCGTAACGCGCAACCTTCGCTTGGTCGATTGTTCGCAGAATCCTCAAATCGCACAAAAGTTCTTTGGATCGAATTCAAGTTGACCTTGAACCTCTATAACCATCTTGATAATGTTCACGTTCATGATTGCGTCATTAATTCTCGCGTTTGCGTCGTCGTCGTCGTTGATAGCAGGAAGGGCTATCCCCATTCGAAAGTCGTTGGATAAACGAAGTGTTACCGTGACGGACTTTTCAGGAGGAAGTGGTGATGGTATGTGTCGTGACATTGGTCTTCAATACACCTGGGTCGCTAACAACACAACTGCGTTCAGGAACATACTACGATGCAGGGCTCGGTGCTTGGTGAGTTTGTCTTTTCCAGTGTAAAAATCAAACGTGCTGAAAGCGGGAATCAGTGGGATTACTAACACAGGTTAGGAATCTCATTCCGAAAAACATGAACATGCTCTGACTGGAAGTTGTGATAATTCAGACACAGATTATATTGCAGGTTAGAGCGTTCGTGTATAAGAGCCACTTCATTCTAACTTCAACTCTGCACATAGCGATTGGAGAAGACTTCTTTGACCAATATGCGTATGTATCCGTTATCCGCTCTATTTGTGATATGAAGTTCATCCTTCAAATCCTCGACTTCGAGTATACACATGGGTGTTACGTCTGGAAATCCTAACGAGTATGAATCTATTTTCGCTTTTCTTGGACCACTCATTGATGCTCAACGCTCACAGAAATCCAATCTGCAATAAGAAAGTGACTGCAACCTGTATGCTGATCATCATTTTTGTCATCCTCTTGTTCTAATTGTTCGTTCTTTCGATGTAGATCAAGGCAAATCAGTCACAGTAGCCATCACTGACCGATGCGGAGGCTGCACGAATCCCTATAGCTTGGACTTTACCCCGACAGCATTCTCTCAACTTGCTGATCAAAGTGTCGGTCGAATTACCGGGATGACTTGGGTTTGGGCAGATTCGGACTCTTCTGCTTCCGGGTTAGATTCCGGGTCATCCTCTTCAAGCTCGTCATCCGGCGCAACTGACTCCTCGCCTACGGACTCAAGTAGTGGTTGGAGCTCTTCAAGCTCAGCTGCAACTCCTACTGATGCCAATACCGCAGCTGGGACTGCTGTATCCACTGCATCCACAGATACTTGGACGTCTGCAATGAACTCCTGGACGTCTGCTCCAGGTTCACCCACTGGTACATCCACATCAACTTCCTCGACCAGCTCCATCACCGCCGGGGCTGTGGATAATATTGGCAGTCTGAATGTTCCATCCATCTCATCCGGGTTCATCACTCGCTCGTCCTCGTCAGTTTTCCCGTCCGGAACGGCTCTCGGGGGTAGCAATCCAGTGACGACCTCAGTGACGACGCAGGCCTCGAAACAAAGCAGCGGAGCAAGGAGGTCGATTCAAAGATTATGGGAGTTTTGATTTTCTATGATAAAGTTTGAAAGAGAATAATAAAAATGCCTCTTACTCCGTCATCTGCCGATTGGAATCGATGTCCTTGAAGAATTCATGTTACATGCAAAGCGGGAACCAAAAAAACAGTGGCTGAGCCCCTGAACCTGCCGCTCAACGACATAGAAGTAGAGATTCTTAGCCGATTCTTCTCCCTGTAATCCGTGTCACGAGTGATTAAGACTACCTGCCTCATCAGTATCCTGTATTTTGGTAACTCACGGATCCGTTTTTCTGGTAATAGGTTGAAAGGAAGGAAGGAAAGGTATTTGTTCGATCAAACGGCATCGTACAAGATGTAAAAACCGCGCAGTCCAGGGATTGGGTACTTATTTAGGCTTGTTCAACCCATGTCCAACCGAGCAACTGGTCCTCGGTGAAGAGGAGCTTGGACGTAACATCATACGCTGGCATGCGGTACTGTAACATACCTTGTTAAAGTAATTTTGAAACTGATTGCCTTCGAAGCTTCACTAGCTTCACCCACCAACAGTAGGAAACCAACAGTGAGAAATATCACCTATATCATTCGTTTTGTCATTTGCTCCTTAGCTCCTGTCCGTCATCCCTCGCATGAAAGATACTCATGTATTGTGTTGGAAACATTCACGAAATTGAATGGAGGCCATGCGCATTCGATCGAAGCTCGCAAACTGGTTTTAGCAGCCTGAGCAGAATTCTGAGAACGGTAGGAAGGAAATTCTACAAAAGCCCGAGGAAATTAATCTAAACTATCCTGCATCGACTCATCGAGTTGACTTTCAGTCTCTAAGCCCAAAAAACAAGTCATGAAGCTCCTTCAAGTTATATCAATCACAAGTTCGCTGGCATTTGGACTTACATTAGGTCGTACGTTCACAGTAAGCCTTCTCTGTCATTCGAATGTCAGGGGGGTACTCATGATTTCATCCTTCAGGTTTTCAATGGGTGTCCGTTCACGATGTGGCCCGCGGTGCGTTTATTCTCCGTGCCTCCATCAGTGGATTCTCATGTGCGGTCGATGTTTACTGGCGTCGGAACTGCACCAGATTTCCCGACCGGGTGAATAAGACTCAAGATGCTCCTAAAGTTAAATAAGTAGTCTTGAGCATGAATATATGCAGATGGGATCTCTCGGAATACACTTAAGTCACCTTCACTGTCCCAGACAACTGGCAAGCAGGGCGTATTTGGGAGAGTGTCTGTATATTCCATAACCGGAGGTCTGATCCATCTCTTCTTCGAAATCCCACGTCGCGACTGTGACTTTACCCCCCCGGACCAAATTCATGTCTAGACGGTGGTTGCAAAGGAGGTTTAGTCTGTGATCCTGTTACCGGCACCGTAATAATGATCTCTCCATGTACCTGCTAACTATCGCCGTCTTGCAAGGGAGTATCTCCAGCCACACTTGCAGAATTTATACTCTCCACCGATGCCAGTATCCCCGATAACTATCACGGTAAGTTGTCGGAACAGCTCTTGATCAGATGTTCATTCTATCTAACTCTTCAAGTTTCCTTGGTCGATGGGTATAACCTGCCCCTGAGGTATGTCTCCCCTTGTCATAGATGTAAGGTTCTCTCCGAGTACAATGTACACTTCAATGCCTAGCATCACAAGCAATGTGAACTGTCCTGTGGCGTCTTGTCCTGTGGATCTCGGACCCGACTGTGAGTGAGATAAGTCCAACTACTGGCATGTCATTCTTATGTTCCCCGTTGTGTATGTCCTGCGCCGTTGATAGGACCCTTCGACTCGACAGGATTCCCTGTAGGATGCAAGTCTGCATGTGTGAGTGGTCTTCTCAGGATAATTACTTGGCTTCATCTCACATCCAATGAAAGGATGCCAATTTGGATGTTGATCTAGGTACAGCCATTTCCCAATTCTGATCTTATTCGTTCGGTCTCAAGATGCACTTGATGTAGCGAACTCACCGAATTGCTGCTCGGGTCAGTTTAACACGGCTGCTTGCCCTCCCTCTGGTGAGATATCTTTGTCCCTGCCAGTTCATGTTGTCGCTGAATACTTCTTATGATATCCACTCTCAAGGGTTGGATTTTATAGTCACTTTAGTGAGTGAGTTCCTTGGATTACATAGCCGCATTGATTGCCTTGTTTTCAGAAAGTGATTGCCCCGACTCGTATGCCTATGTCTTTGATGAATCGAGTGGAACCGCTTTGTGGACGTGTCCTTCGACACTTCCAGCAGACTATACTGTCACCTTCTGTCCTCCGCCCTCTTAGCTATGTTACGAAGTATTCCCGCTACCTTTAGTGTAGAGGGTTTTAGTGGACACTAATAATCAGGTTTCAGGAAATTGGACCGATGCTGTCAAGAGCCACGTTCTACATGTCAAAACCACGTTCTTAATGTCAAAACCACGTTATTAATGTCAAAACCACGTTATTAATGTCAAAAACACGTTGTTCATTGTGCATAAGCCCCTTCTTCCAAGCGATCTAGTTTTTTTTGTGCAACCACTACCATGTCGCTTGTTATCGGAGGTTGAAACGCAACTGCTGCATTCGATCCGTCCATGTTCTATTCTGCTATTTCTCGAAACTTCCTTACGTCCGAATGCGGTATCTGTTCAAGTTCTGGCACGTTTCAGTCTTTGGTCACCTTCAGTACCCCCTATTCTGCGTTCACCATACTCGCCGACTTCTTCATTGTGGATGATCTTGGAGAATATAACACTGTTATTGGACTACAAATTTGGCGGTCGTGTGAGAGACTCAGTTGTACTGAGTTTCCGCTTGCATTGCCCCGCATTCAATCGACAATTTGTTCACCGTTACCTCCTCTCCCGTCTCATGTTCCATTGGATGAGTTTTGCGTGTGAATCTCTTTTGTCTACTCGACTTACTTTCAATAGGTCCAGGACCGTCCACTCGTACGGTACAAGCGGCATTGACTGATGGTCTTGTAACCACTGTGACGGAGTCGTCTGTAGCTGCATCCCAATCGGGACATTGTGTCGTTGGCAACACTGCATGCAAAGTCTAATAAGTTCATGTGGCTTAGCCTAAACTTATAGAATACTGCCGAAAAACAGCGCATCAATAAGATCTCGGACTTATTTGATATCTATTTGGGAACTAACGTGACAAAGTGTCACATGTGAACTCAATAAGGATGATAACTTAGTGAGAACACAGGAGATACTAATGAATAAGTGATGTGAAACTTATGTGACTCATTTGTCACATAGGGATTGAAAAAGGAATATAACAAAAGGAAAACTTATTTGATATTTGTGGAAATGAAATTTTTTGACAATAGTTGAATAAGGTATCAAAACTTATGTAATAAAGGTAGGAAACTCGAGGAGAAGGTGAGATGAAAAATATCTGGGGAAGTGTGAGGCCCTGGCACAGAAGGCCTGCTCTGGTCTTACCCAGACTGGGCCTAAGCAAACGCAGTAGCCGCCTAGGCCATACGAGGAGGTATGGGACAGTGCCAGTACTGGTGAGGGGAGCCTAACCAGGGGTAGTTGTGGAGCTTGGGTAGACCTAATAGAGGGTCCTGGAGGTGTGGAACATAACGCGTAACCACCGCTTCAATGTGGAAGGGAGGTGTAGCCGATATGAGTGGGAAGCTGTGGGGAGCTTAGGGAGCAATGAAGTGGAACTGGGAACCTAATGGGAGGTTCCAAAGGATGAAGAACGAATTGTAGAGCCTCGACGTAGATGGTAAGTCGAAGGAGAGGCGTAGACAATACAAGGATTGACAGAAAGAGGCCAGAGATGGGAAACAGAGAGGAGAAATAGAGTTGAGATGAGACAGAGATAAAGGAAACAGATAATGAGGAAATATATGACAGTTGAGACGTGTCAGGCCCTGTTAGCAAGTACTAGTAGACTGTACTAAAGGGACCAAGCCAGGTAGGAAGAGTTTCCAGGTAAGATTTGACAATAACACGCTGGGGAGCTCCGAGGGGAGTCCCCAGCCTATATACTGTACATGAGGCTGTCAGGTACATATGTCATGTGGCTACTGGAGTGACAGGTAGTATGTATCGTGAAGATCATAAGGATGGCGCATAGAATATTGGAAACACATATAAGCAATGAACCGGAGGTCTGGAAAGGAAAGGGAAAGGTCCGGAGAAGCAAGGCATGACAGGAAGTAATTGAAAAGTGATATTTTATATGAAATACTTATTGAATACTTATTGAATGCAGATGGAAAACAAATTGGAAGGAAAATTTGAGACTTATGAGATACTGTCACACATAGCTTATGAATAAGGTGGAAAAAACATGATGAACTTATGGGACATATGATAAGCAATAATGAAGGGGTATTTCAATATATTACACATAAGAATTGTGACTAAAGGTAAGTTTATCAAAATAGAAAGGGAAAACTTATGGGATATGGGCTCTACATAAGTAACAAAAAAGTACTAGCAGTGGTGGCAGGTAAAGAGAAGACTTATGTGACCTAGATGTTGGAATGGTGTGACATTGGATGGATGGGCAGTATGGAAACATGAAGGTAGTGCAACCAGTCTTGCACCCTCCAGACTAGGTTCATGGTTCAAAGCTAGTCTCTCTTGCACTCTTTGCACTAGTGGTTTGATTCCAGTCTCACCCTCCGCACTAGTTTCATGACTTGAATCCAGTCTCGCACCCTTCGCACTAGTTTCATGGCTTGAATCCAGTCTCACACCCTTCACACTAGTTTTATGGTTCCAAGCTAGTCTTGCACCCTCCGCACTAGTTTCATGCCTTGAATCCAGTCTCGCACCCTTCACACTAGTTTCATGGTTCCAAGCTAGTCTCGCACCCTCCGCACTAGTTTCATGACTTGAATCCAGTCTCGCACCAGTCCAGTGGTTCAATCACCAGCGACACTTCATCAAGTCCTCACTCCTTAGAAAATGAATTTAATGATTCACAATCTGACACCGCTCTGGCCCCTGCTCCCCGCAGCAGCAAGACTCGGGCTTCAACTAAACATACGGTTGCTCAAATATATGGTTTAACCAAGGTCACACCACGTACAATTGCCTATTCTTGTGTTCTTGTATGTTTGTTCTTACTACTACGCCTTTGATTTCACTGA
>MU795465.1:0-21401 GCA_027886305.1 Lentinula aff. lateritia | reverse complement strand
TTCTACCTCAGTCCATCTCTTAAGTCTTCAGGCTCATTACCTCGAAGCACTCTCTATAGCCTTTGGACTTATAAGTTCTCTGGCTCGCTCCTCGTTACCGGCGATACCGCCACTCCGACTTGGCTGCTACTAGTTCCTCTCTTCTATACTCTCAATCTCCGGGGACTAACGGCGTAACGGCGGTGTTGTTAATAACTTCACCACTGTCCCACTTGACTCCCGCTCTTAGACACCTGTGACCTCTGGCACGGTTACACGGTGTACATGATCTTAACACTGGGGGAGCCAAAAGAATGACTCTCGAACTCTCATCAGCCAGGCAACCTCCCCAGAAACCCTGGTTGATAGCAGAACTAGTGCGAGGCTGCAACATCGCACACGTTGTATCAGTAAGCATGAATAATAGGTCAGGTGACAATGTAAGACAAGATAAGACAATATATGAGATAAGGGAGATAAAAGATAAGACAAGATAAGGAAAAAGATAAGATGAAAAGAAGTAATCGTAACACTAGAACTATGTGCTGGCACAACCACACAGCGTGATTTGCCCTTTATACCAATGACTGATCCTAAGTTCGAAGAATATTCAACAGCTGGATATAACTTCTCGCAGTCACAAGGAGCAGAACACAATGTTCCTATACTCGCAAGTGCCGGGCCTGAATGGCTGCTAGCAAAGAGGCTTCAGTCTGGTGGGAGTGTGTCTTTCCTTTACGGATTAGCACTGCAACATTGTTGTCATGAAGTACGAAGCCCCTATCATTTTCTTTTTCTCACCGTCTTGATGCCTTTACTTGTACAATACCCCATCTCATCATGATCACATTACATCACTGTCAAACCCTCATTGATTACTGATTGTCATGAAGTATGTAGCCCCTATCATTTTCCTTTTCTCACCGTCTCTACACCTTTATTTGTACGATACATCACTCCATCACTTTCACATCCCACCATTGTCGAACCCTCATCGATTGCTGATCCACCTGACCCCCTTCATCAATTACTGATCCATCTGTTACCCTTCTCCTTCTACTGGCTTCTGCCACCTTCTTTATTCTCAAACTGTACAGTATTACATTGTCATTTCTCGCAGATCGGATTGTGTATATAAAGCCAGCCCCCCCCACTACCTGGTCCCTTATCTTGACCTCTCTGTCATTATCTTGGGACCAGGTATGTGCCTACTCACTAGTACTTACAACTATGATACTAATATAACTCTGTCATTATCTTGGGACCAGTCTGTCCACGCTCCGATCAGTTGCTCCACCTCTACCGCCTGTTCAGTTGCTCTGCTCTGCCGCTTGCCCCGTTGCCCCGCTTAGTCACTCCGTCTCTGATGCTTTGTGACACCCCATAAGCATAGTTTATCTAACAATCAATGAACACAATCCCAAACCAATTAACTCTATTAAAACAGATACCTGTTGAGATATGGCTATGTTTTTGTCAATTTGGAATCCACTCATTAAAAGCACTTGCACAGGTCTGTATGATGCTGCTGCAAGTACCTGCTTATAAATGCCTGTTTAAATTACAAACATTTCAAAAATGTTGAATCATTAACTGATGCAGGTGAACCATGGACAGAGGCTGGTGGGAGTGTATACCCACTAATCAAAATGATACACCATGGTAGGACAAACAAGCAGAGACATTGACAGCAATTGCATGGGGGAAGACAATAGTTTAATGATGCTGAAGCTCACCCACTATGTTGTAAGCATGGTGGATTTGGAGAAACTAATCATAATTGACACAGTAATGGGAGCCAGCTTACTCTACATTGATGATGTAAGTCATCAAACCTCTGAACTGTCAAGCCCATGCCTCGGCGCCTCGCTCCGCCGCTCGGTATCCCGAGATCCACCCTTTATTGCATTCTTCTCTTTATTGTTTGTCACGACGAGGCAGGAAGCGGGAGGCGGGAAGTCTGAGTGTGCCAAGGAGTGACAGCGAAGAGACACGGAGACAAGCACAAGACACAGAGACAAGCACAAAGCACAGATGAAAGAAATAGTGATCTCGAACAATAGTGGGATAGCGTCGGAGGCCAATCACACCAGTAATCAAAAGGGAATCTAGTTGCCCAATGACCAAGAGGTTGAGATGGGGAACTAGGATCTACCTACTGCTCTTTATATACTACTTCTGTCTAATGAGTAAGCGATTGTAAATAACGATGTGATATGAAACAAGAGTGAGGAATCAATATATACGAGTAATAATGAGTCGATAATGAATCATAATGAGCTAATCGATGAATAAGGACGGGTTGTATGGAAGCATGTGGAAACAAATAGAAGTATTGGGGTGATCATGTGAACAAGTACAATAAACATGTGAAAAGAGATTGATGGGAACACACCGCTGATGGCGCATCAAAGGGCACATCATGAGACTTCATGACATTGTTCTTTCTCACTACACATACCCATTCCTTCTAGTCTCTCCTTATTGTCTTTTACCTTACCCTGCAGGTACTACACGTATAGCTCCTAGTAGTTAGTCTGGCGCTTCGTACCAATGCGCCGATCTGTAGATATAAATACTGCCTGTACACTACTGTAGTTCCTCAGTTTAATTATCAACTTAGATCACCCTTCAACTGAGTTGATCCTCTCTTGTCTATAAGTCTTCTGGCTCGTCGCCTCAAAGTACTTCTCACTCTGACCTTAGGACTTATAAGTTCTTTGGTTTGCTCCCCATCGTCGGCGATACCGCCACCCCGACTTGGCTGCTCCTAGTTCCTCCCTTCTCTATTCTCGATCTCCGGGGACTAACAGTGTAACGGCGGTGTTGTTAATAACTTCACTACTGTCCCACTCGACCCTCCACACTTAGACACGTTGTAGCCTCTGGCACGGTTACCCAGTGTGCATGATCTTAACATGAACTCTGTTTGTGGGACAGGCTGCCATCATGAATGGCAGATGGGATGTGGTTTTGCAAAGACTTGATATTAAACATCTGTGACTGGTTGACACCATATGGCATGGGACTAACGATGAAGGAATCATGATTAGAGCATGTGATTTGCTCCAAGTGCTGTTCATTACATGGAATAATAAGGGAAGGAATGAAAGTCAGGGTTGGAAGGAATGGTCAAATGGATCTTGTACTGTGGTAACATTGCTCAGTAACAGTAACTGTGGCATATTGGTTACAAAGTATGAATCCCAGAGGCTTGTAGCTTTTCTAGGGAAGTTCAAGCAGTCAAAGGAGTTGCATGTTGAAGGAACATTATCACCATTCATGAACAACAATACACTGGACCAACCATTTTCTGATATGCTTGTGAAATATGTGGGCCCAATACAGTTGCTGAAAATAAACCAAGGACTCTCAAAGCTAGAGAATTTGTAGACACAAGCTTGAAGTAGAGCTGTAGAGACAGTAGTGACTAACAAAAGATGATCCCTTATTTACAAATGTAGCAATAGTACAGACACAACCATACAGATCATAAAGCGCTTAACATGTGAAAAAAATGCACGGGCGCTTGGTAAAGACGGGGTGGCAAAGGACCTTGCAAGCAAGGTGATTTGTGCAAATATTCTATTTTCTGCGACTGATGTTAACCTAGATAACACCCAAGCTCTGTCTATCCAGAATCCAGCTGACTGGGAGCAGTGGTGGCCCAAACTGAATCCAAACAATCCGGTATGGATGGAGTCGATACAGGATCTTTGACGTATATGATTTTTTATGTAGGTAATAATAAGTTAAATTCTATCTGTTGTCTCTTGATATTTGTAATGACGGAAAGCTCTGTACTACATCAAGGTCGAAAAAAATGACTCGTCATCGAGGGAACCAAACAGTGATATCTAAGATAAGTCTGTATCGTTGTCCAGGTAAGCCAACTCCTCGAGAAGAAGTGACGGAAAGATGCACATACGTTCTCTAGAGGTTTCATTGCAAGATATTGTGAAGCGCAGGGCGGCAGTGCAATGGCAACGATATGACCGGGTTGGACAAGGCAAATTTGAAGTTGTTTTTGTTTTCGGTCTTGATGTAGTCCATGTATAGCATATAAAACAATCTCCAATTGCCACCCGTAGCTGATTGTCTGCAGTCTTCGAGGCTTGTGGTACATTATTGACTCTGAAGCCGATGAGCTTTGTACTCTTGAACGCCAATTTCACGGTTCAGTCTAGCGTTTGTGCGCCCAGCCATGGGTTATCTAATTTTATGGTGGAAATACCCTGAGAAGCGTCTTCATTGCGATCAAACAGGAGCCCACCAACTGGCAACTCGAAACTTCAATTTCAGTTTGAGTATCACGTATCACACCTACGAGGAAAAGTACGACGAGAACGATGGTGCATTGAGGGATCATCTAGTTTGATACGCCAGCAAAGTGAGGATGGCGCTCTGAGTGTACGTAGCAGGAGGATACTCACATTTTTTCCCCGTCTGTAGCGCGTTTGAACGCGTCCTCCAGCCTCTCCAATTCCGAGAAACGTGTTGTGAGACTAGGGCCGCGAAGACGGGTAGAGCGATGCGTCGTAAGCTGGGAAAGGGCATGGCTTCCTTGAGCATTGGAACTGATGTAGATGTAGAGCGCAACGTGAGTTGAAGTTGGATGGAATTCAGCTGGTCGCAGCGTGTCTGTCGGGCTGTTGGCAAAGATTTGAGAAGATGATAAGCACCATGTTGGACTTGCTAATGGAAGAAGTCTCTCTCCACTGAGTTTGTTTCACATTGGCCTTTACAAAATTTGAGCCTCGAGTGACGTGCCGAAAATTTACTCAGTGCTAGAGCTCGCGTACAGCCTGACATGAGCAGTATCGATATCGCAGAATACAAGAAAACCGGCAAGCTTCACCAGAGCAATGTCCGAAATAGCGTACTTTAGAGCCTAAATTTGAGCAAATCATAGCGTACTTTGGGCTCCAGATCTTCCATCGTTGTCCGGAATAAGCAGTAAATTAAGCGCCAACCCCTATGAACGCCTTCTCGTGTGAATAATCTTCCCTATTCTGCATCATTCAACCTTTCATGCCATCACGCCCAACGCCCAACTGACCTTCTTCATTATGACAATCACCACTAAATTATAAGTCTACACAACCTTGCTTCCCTTCTTCAATGGTTCACAGGTCCACGGATTCTCGGCTCCTCGCGCAACTTATCACAAATGAAAAACAATATACGAGCAATCTACAGGGACTTTTGGTTCAGTCAAATGCCTCTGTGACCTCGTTAGAGGCATATGCGGCGTCGTTCCCACCACCTTTTTCATCTCCACCTCCCTCTTTTGCGCTTACTGTCTCAACAAAGGCCATAAATCTACAAGAACCATTTCCAAACTCGCAAGTTATCCTAAATCTTGCCAATACGTTACGGAACGCGGATGAAGCGTTCAGAGTGTACGTCGGAGCTGTAGAGGAATGGGGAAGGCTTTTGGGCGAGTTGAAAGCTTTAGAGGATGAGGTTGGAGATGTTCTGAGAGATAGGGAAATACTGTGAGTGTATCTTTTGTTCTGTTCTTTCACTACAAGTCCTGAATTATTATATGCTCACAGAGTAACCCGTCTATTGAAAGTATCAAAATTCACGCCAAAACAATCACCATTTGCAGTGTTTCCCTCATCTCCTCCTGCTTCGTCTACGTCTACGTCCACGCTATCTCTCAATAATGAAGCCCCATCCACGTCCTACGCAACTTCAACCTCTACGTCCTTTTTCTCAACTCTAACCTCCAATTCGAGCCCTTTACCTGGAAAAACTACCAAGAAACTTCACCTAGCCCAAGCCGAGCTCCAAGCCTGCGAAGCTCACTTGGCCAGGAAAGAGGCTGAGCTGGAGCATAAACGCGCTTCTGTAATATGTGATGGATTCAAATTAAGATTCCATGCGCTCGCGGAATGTGGCTGGCGGTGGGTAAATATTGGAAAACAAGGAGAGGTAGTGCTTGGTTCTAGAGATGGGCAAATGCAAGGTATCTTGACTTTTATTCAAGGTTTCTTAACATGTTCATAGATCGCAGTTCCGCATACAGCCGGAAACAAACCTCTCCCACCGCTTATCGCGCCCGTACCAATACATCCTTCGGAATTTCACCATCGTGATGACAGACCATCGTCAGATTTGTCATCTATTGCGCCGTCGCAGTCTGCGTCACAAATAGAATTTACAGGACCTTCACCACCACCTCCGCTTCCTCCTTCTCAGCATCCAATTATATCACCCAGACCACACACATCCCACATTTACTCTGATTTCGAAGCGATCTCAGGCGCTTCCCCTTTATCTTCAGCGCATGGCCATGACCACGACCACGATTTTATGTCTTCGCATATTCCTCCAGCTCATTCGATAGGCGACGCCTTGAACATTTTACCTACGCTTGATTCCGACGCGACGATCACAATTTCCAATAGTGATAGAAGACACGTTTTACCGCGTAGGATTACGGAGGAGGATCTAGGATTGTCGGCAGACCATGAAGGCGACGAGGAAAGGAAGGCTGACGCTGATGCTGATGCTTTGGAAAGCGATGGAGAAAGCGACGGAAGTGTTTATTCGGATGCAGAAGATATTCTTCCCAACGACCTTCGAGTCATTGAGAATCCACGATTTTCCTCGGGTACAAAGAAATCAAAACATGACGATAGACATCTTGCTCCCGACTCGAACATTAGGTCGACTTCAAAGTTATCCCTACATCTACCAAATAGTCCTGTCAAAAACCCTGTGGACGCTCTTACTACCAATCCGAATATGAATCATACACTTATTCCAGTTTCCAACTCGAACTCCTTCGCTTCGGGTTCAGCTTCAGGTACTGGATTTTTCGGAAGTCTGCGGGGGCTGTTCACACGAAATGCGAAGGGTGGCAAGGACAGGAAGAAAGCGATAGGTGGTATCTTCCACGATGAAGGGGATAAAGAGGAAGATGGGAGCGTCGTATCTTCCCCTCCATTCTTTCCCTCTTCTTCTACCCCCGCGATGCCGACGGCATATAGTATACGAGGACGAACGATGAGCGAGGCTCATACGCCTAGTACCCGTTCCACAAATTCTACCTCAACAATTATACGTACGCCTACTTCTCCTTCAAGAACTTCTCGTGTTGGGACGACGACGACGGACACCGGGAATGGGAAGAAACTCAAGAAATCACCGGGTGTTGGACCAGGTTCTGGTCCTCGAGGACGTACTCCCTCCAACAATGTACCTCCTGCTGAACTTGCACAACGTAGAAGAAGCGCGAGTGTGGATTATGGGGAACTTAGTGTACGGAGTCGAAATGTGCCGAGACCGAGGTCGAGAGCAGAGGAGTGGGTCGAAGGGCAGGGACAACACGAGCAGCACCAACGTGAAGCGTCACCAATAGAGAAGAAGGAGGAGGAAAACTCTGCTCTCACGAAAAAGACCAGTGTGAAGCGGCGAAAATCTGATAAGCGGAGATCGTTGCCTGTTTCTTCGGCAACATCATCTTCTCCTCCCTCATCTTCTTCCCCTCTTCCTTCGAAACCACCTCGAGCTCCACCAACAGGTGACACGCCAAAAAAATCGATGTCTGTTTCTGTATCGAGAACCTCGTCGATCCGAAGCGCCGCTAGTGCACCTACTGGTTCGTCAATGTCAACATCGACGACAACTACGAAACAGACAACAAAGCAGGCCACGAATACGAAACCCGATCGGAGAGCTAGTGCGCCGCCTGTAGGCGGTAGTACCAATGGCCATGGGAGACATGCAGAATCGAGTGGTGATACTAGCTTGATGTCCATCGTGGAAGACGTGGCCAAAGCGAACAGAGAGGGGTGGGGAAAAGTAGAGAAAGAGAAAGAAAATTTAGGAGCTGGTCCGGGTTCAGGTGTCAAAACACGAGTAGAAGCGGAAGAAGGAGAAGGCGCGACTACGTTATCCTCGAAGAAGAAGAAGAAGCCGACAAGTATTGCGTTGGAGGACGTCAGAGCGCCGAGAGGTATCGATCTCGAGGATCTGAAGGAACAGATGGAGAGGGAGAGTGCAGAGAAGGTAGAAAAGCGGGGTCGTGTCTTATCTCAATGTAAGAAGAGGTATCTCGAACTCTTTTTTGTGTTGATTTTGACCGAATCTCCAGATACAGATATAGATACGGAGAAAGCCACAAGCACAGGTAGACCTCGTTCCGGTAGTGCCTCGGCTGCGATATCTAGACGACCCCCACGTGGCGTACGAGATGCGTCTCATTCGGATCTTGGACCGACGACGTCTGCGTCAGCGCCGGCGTTAGCACCTCTGGCAGACATCCCGGTCGTCAATAACACCCAAACCCAAATACAAGGAAACGCCCAGAATAAACACATGACGTATAGGCCTGGACAGGCGGTGCTACCTCTACGAAGCGCGTTGAAGAATTCCAGTCGAACGCCGTCACCGATGTTACCGCAGTCGCAGTTGCAGCCGCCTCCTCAATCCCAACAAACTTCACCCGAAGGATCTCAGATGGGCTCCAGCGTGTCTACGGCGGGTTCCTCAGGAGCTGACAGTGGACTTCCTCGTTCACACGACCCGCAGCATCAATCTCCAAGAACGGCATCCTCACTTGCAGTACCTACAATTACATCTAAGAGAGATGTGAAGGGAAAAGGCCGAGAAACGATTGATGGGTACACTGATTCTGGCGCTATCGCCATTATTGGATCTACCGGAGCTGATTATATCCCTTCCCCGCCTCCTTCGAATCTTTCTACCGGAACTTTATCGCATCCTCGCCCTATTTCGTATTCTCTACCTCCTACTCCTCTTGCTAGTTCTTCTGTCCCTACGTTGAGTCTTGCTACCCCTGCTCTCGACCCTCCTTCGTTCATTCCACCTATTCCTCCCAACTCTCCACCACGACTTGTCTATCCAGATCAACAGCCGTTACGTGCAAAGAGGCGTTCGAGTGGTTCAGGTTCCAGCTTGGAGTCTTCGGGCTCAGACTCGTCGGATGCGGTGTCGATATCGTCGTATGAGACTGGGAGGGAGGTATTTGATGATTTCGAAGAGAGGTATGGGCAGGTTTCGGAGTCTTTGGAGAATGCAAGGGTGGATGTGGTCGAAGATGGTAGCGATGAAACGGAGACTGAGACGGAGACAGAGATAGGTCAACAATCCTCAAGTACTACCGTAACCACGCAGACTCAAGCGCAAACTCTGGCGCGAAATTCATCACTCATCTCCGTTCCTGATACAAATCCCAATCCCCATCCTGATACCACGACAACTACACCCCATCCTAGAGATACCGGAAATAACACTAATACTCCCCCTCGAAGACGAAAAAGTGTGCGAGTATCACTGCAGCCGACGTATTCTGTTACACCGCCTGCGATTGAATATGATGCGTACGAGGATGATCACGGAGATGAGGGTGAGGGTGGTGAGGACGTGGATGATGGCGAAGACTATGAGCGGAGACAAACGCCGAATCCGAATTTGAACCCGAAACATATGAATGGGAACGCAAACAGGAATATAGACGGGGGGGACCAGGGAATAATACAAGGAATCTGGACAGACTCGAGCGACGACGAGGATGTTGAGTATCAGAAAGCGAGGAGACTTTTTAGTATGTCTGCTGGGTTTAATTTTTCGGGGAAGAAGGGGAAGGGGAAGGGGAAAGGGAGGGAGAGGGGAAAAGGAGAGGGAAAGGCGGGGGTGGATGAGAAGCAGGTCAGATGATGAAGTGTTGATGATGAAGGAGAAAGCCTCGAAAAACTCGACACCGGTATCGTATCGTATCGTATGTAGTGTTCTGTTTTCTGTTTTCTTTCTTTTCTGTCTCTCCCACAAGGTCTCGTTGGTAAAGCGCAGGTTCCGCGCGCTCAACTCTGTTTCCTGGGTGTTTCTGTAAATTATGGTTTTTTTTCTCGCAATACTGTATATCGCATTCAATTCCATTATCATAGTTCTGGATTTCTACTAGTACAATTCCTATGTATCCTTATTTTTGTTCACCCATGTTTTTCTTACCTACTTAATTTTCATGGGAATGTTGGGATATTTGAACCATTTGGAATTGGAGAATTAATTTAGGATGGTAAACTGGAAGGTGTCCAGTCTATAAAGTGTATTAAAGGATGGGGTGAAGTGAACAGAGTACCATTAATCACAGGCAGGGAAGAATATTGAAAGGAGAGAGATGCTGCTGTTATACCACTTAGTAGGTATGTGTATTCCATAGCTGTACATGAGACATAGATTTATATGTAATTGTACAGTAGTATGGTAAACTGGTTGTTCGGGAATCGGACCCTGCCAGTATAATTTCTGTCCTATCCTATCTTATCCTATCCACGACCTTCTTTGGATCCGGAAAAACTAGCAGGATCAGACGTCGACATAGAAATGGTTTGGATGTACATCCATGGTAGCACCCTCCAAGTTCCAATTGGATCTTCAGCAATGCTTCTCAAGTTGGGGCTTTTATTTGCACCGCGAACACGGACTCAGTGGCGTGATCGTCGAGCTTCCGAGCCAATTCATGGTACAGAAAAAGAAATTGGCGCTTGAGTCTGGGTTTCAGCGCCTAGTGATTACTCCTTTTCTCAGTGGCACTTTTCATTTTTTTTTAAGTTCACTCATCCACTTCTACTATAATTCAAGATTGATTGATTGAAGTATGCGCGACGCAAGAGGTTGCATCTACCTCCGACTGGCATACAAGATTGTCCGCATGGGTTGCAATCATCAGGCTTACCGAGTCATGTTCTGGTTGCTCGTCTCGAAGTTATTACACATCTCGACCTTTCATTCATTACAGCTCTTCTGGCCTCGGAAGCTTCCTGGATGAAATTCAAGACTCGCTCCGAACCATATTGAACTTTCAATGCGCTTAGCAGCCGCCGGAAAGAAGGATGATAGATATTCAAGTGTACTGCTTCCTCTAGATCTTCATTCGATTCTTCTAACCCTTCTGCGAACGTAGGCAATACATTCAACAGGACCTGGAGAAATTGGAATGAAAACCATGCTCGTGCTCATAACTCTTCGACTTTATCACGGAACCACGGAACAAGACTTCGATGTTCAACGTCCAACCGTCACTTCCGGGTGCTCTCGCGCCACAATCTAATACAAGCTCGTACCTCAAGGTCTCATGCTGGGAGTGAGATACTATACATATGTATGTCGTCTTTGAATGCGTGAGTTTCTGGTATATCCAGAAACTGAGTCACCTGAGTTCTCCCTGTGCTCACAGCGCATATTATACGGCTGAAATTGTACCTATGTATATTCGCAATCTCATCCTATAAATCCGAATTTCCTTCTCTTCCGAGTCGTTTTGTTCCTTCACTCCTTCCATTCTATCGAACCTTTGAAGTCATGGTCGGAGGTATCGTCGCCGCAGAAACACAGAGTGGATTCTCTCATCTCCTTGACCCGAACAAGAAATGGTTTAACAATAAGCGGTAAGTGATTGAGAATTGTTTTGAAGAGCATGCCGTTTATTCTTATTTGACTTCATGCCGTAGCTTGATCACCCTCAACGCCTGGATTGTTCTCCTGTATGTCAATTCTCCCAGTAACCATTATATATTTTCTTGAATCGTCTCCAAAAGACTCATCACATCTTGTACCAATGGATACGATGGAAGCATGATGAACAGCCTGCAATCACTGTTAGTAATCAGATTGGTTCTATTTCAATCACATTCACTAGTACTCCCAATTAACCTTGCAATGAGTTTATCAGTCCTCAATGGAAGGATTACTTCAACCATCCGTCACCAAGTCAGCTTGGTCTCTTAAACGCCATTCAGGCATGTCGAACTTTGACATTCTTTTTTCAATGGGATCAATCTTGATATGGATGAATTTTCTAGAATATTGGATCTCTAGCAGCGTATCCGTCCGCACCCTACTTGTCTGACGGTATCGGACGGCGCCGAACAGTGATTTTTGGAGCATCTATAATGTGCTTCGCAGCTATTATTCAAGCAGCTGCTCAATCTGTCGGTATGTTCATCGGTGCCCGGTGGGTTATCTATTCTCCTATTCGAATTGCTTATGATCTCACAAGACGTTCCCTTCGTCTCTTACTTTCTTCACCTTCAGATTCTTGATCGGGTTTGGCTTGACATTCGCTGGTGAGTACAGTAATCTCGAACTAATTTTCAAGAAATCCTCCGAAAACACTGACTGATATCGCAAATATGCAGCCAATGCTGCACCTATGCTAGTTTCGGAAATTTCGTACCCCCCATATCGCGCTCCTCTAACAGCCGCGTATAACTCATTATGGAATTTGGGAGCTATCATGTACGTGTAGACAAGTCGGCGTTATTTCTCTGTACATCGAACGCGCTGGACTCTGAATATACTTATTTTCCACAGTGCGGCTTGGACGACCTTTGGTACATTCAGGATTGCTAGCACCTGGGCGTGGCGTACGCCTTCTGCACTTCAGGGATTGCCATCCGTACTTCAAATATTTCTGGCATGGTTTTTACCAGAATCCCCACGATGGCTGGTCAGTAAAGGCCGAGATGATCAAGCATTAAAGACATTGGCGTATTATCACGCCGATGGTAACCCGTATGTGTATATTCCTTATTTATGTATATGTCCAACTTCTCACCAACCCACTCATCCCATCTATGGAAATTTCTCGCTCAACAGAAACGATCCATTGGTTCAATATGAGTTCAACGAGATCAAAGCTGCTATCGAGTTTGACAGGAATGGTCCGTGTTCAGTTGATACTTCGTTTCTGTTCCCTTGTGTAGCTGAGTTCATTGATTCAGTCGTCGCAAATGTGGGATGGAAATCCCTCTTCAGTACCCCGGGAAACAGGAAGCGGATGAGAATAATCATCGCCATTGCTGTCTTTTCGCAATGGTCCGGAAACGGTATTGCGTCGTATTACCTCAACCAGATCCTTACAGACATCGATATCACCGATCCAACTGTTCAGGTCAGTCGCTACAGATTTCGCAATGAAAATATGAACTCGATCTGCAACATGATATAGCTCTTAATCAACGGAATCCTCACAATATGGAGTCTCTTCTGGGCTCTTATCGCATCGGGACTGATTGACAGACTGGGTCGCCGCTTCCTCTTCTTGAGTTCAACAATCGGCGTCCTCTTTGCCTGGATTGCACAGACCGTGTCGTTTGCAGTATTTTGGGAACACGGAATACCAGCTGCTGCTCATTCTCTGATCGCTTTTATCTTCCTGTTCAGCGCTTTTTACGGGTGCGTAATCAACCATAGATTGAATGGGTGAAAGAATACTCACGGGTCTCACTTCAAAGCCTTGCATTATCACCGCTCATCGTCGTATACACCGTTGAAATTTTGCCCTACCACCTTCGTGCTAAAGGGTTCACAGTCTTCAACTTCACCATATCGCTTGCATTGATATTCAACCAATATACCAATCCTATCGCTCTAGGTAAGACCAGTCACTGCTTAATGGATACACTAGTTAATCTTTGCTCGAGGGCGTCTCGCATGGAAATACTACGTACGTGTATCTGCTTTATCGATTTAAATGCACTGGTACATCTGCTGAACCTATCCTAGATCATATACTGCTGCTGGATTGCATTCGAAATCGTTTTCCTATACATCTGTGAGTAGTGAGCTTTTCTGAGCCGAAGTTTCTACCAACTTTACCTGGTGATAATTCATAGATGTTGTCGAAACGAAAAATCTCACACTGGAAGAAACCGCCGCTTTGTTCGACGGTAAAGAAGCTATTGAAGAGATTACCGGAAATGGGAGAGTCGACCTCACAGAATCGGAGAAGGACGTGGCGCGATATACGGAAATTGAAGATATCCGTCAAGATTCATCGATCAAGGAGGCTTGAAGTTCTATAGTCGATACTGTTGAATATTTGATGTTTTTTTTTGAAAAAGGAGTTGTGAGATAGGCCATTTCGATACTAGGATATGAATTGAATAGTGTATACTAGCTGAAATTAGGGTTGCCGCATCCAGGGCCATTTCCAACTGTTCAACAGCAATAGTTTTACTGTAATTAAAGCAAATAAGCAGATCTACATCTGTGGGTGAGCAAGGATCCTCTTCGAAGCGTATTGAAAGCTCCATTTTTTTTGAAAGAATTTACTCTGCCAGTGCCAGAAAATAGCAAATTGGAAATGTTCACGACGCAAGGAGACTTGAGGAAATTTCACCTCGGCCAATCCAGTCAGTTCTGCACTGTCCCACCTGAGAGGCTTTGATTTCATCCAGAGACCCATCATGACATATGTACTACTTTCCCTTTTGCGCTATCTGGTCTAAGAGAGGAGTATTAAATTATGCCGGCTTATATAATCCCGTCTTCGTTGGGCACCTATTCGGAATTGCTGTAATCGCAACTCCCACTCTGATGGACTCCGGTATAATTCAAACCAAGCCCAACGGGGTCAATTCGAAAATCGCCTGTGAGCCACGAACTTTTCTGATTTATTGATCAAAGAAGGAGGAGACAGGAGCGGACGGCTTCAAGACATGTAAGCTGAATCTGTGGGTTTGTAGTCCATGATTACTACTTCGAGCAAAATACAAGCGATAAATTGGTGGTAGATTGACTATTTGCTAATTTGCTAGTGATTCTTCAAGAAACTCGTTTGATATTCCTTTCTAATTGAACCAATGGACTCGGCCCAACGTCAACCTTCAATTTCTCTCCGATTTCTGGAACCACTGGATGGCTCGGCGGTTCCAAGAACAATGAGAGGGTAATTATTGTTCAATAATCCCACTATGGCAAAAGAGTCTATAGTCACGTTTCCATTGGCCCTTCTCGTGTGCGGTGTTGTGGCTTTGGCTTAAAGTGCGTTCAATTTGGGGATGGTCTTTCTCTTTCATTACTCTCACCGGTGTCGAGTCTCAATCTACATTTACCTCCACTGCTCCCTGTCCCATGTCTAGCCATCGCGTGAAGATGTCCATATCGACTTTGCTGAATCCTGTCACACGTAACGAGGATCGGTAGGTGTTATATACTCACGTTTTCTGAAATCCTTGTAAACCCCAACCGCGTTCCAGGTCGCAGAATGGGGATGATAGACGTACCATCAATTGGCGGAACATCAATGCAAATTTTCGCCACCCGCATCGTAAGCCCAGGGCGAGAAGGATACCAGTTGTTGATTCAACTCCCTTCGAGATTCCAACCGTTTCCATGCAATTTCTGTCTCGACTATCTTGCAAGGAGCCGGAACTATCTCGCTATCCTCTCATAGCAGCGTATATCTCTTGCAAATTGGTCTCGCTTGTAAAGTTTCAACGTCCTCTTTCCAGTACGATTCCGATTTCTTTCATGCTCAATACCTATCTCACATTGCATGCATTTCAGAACGTCTTTTCGTCCTGAAGGAGATTTATGGACGAATCCATTATGTTCTGTGTGACATCGGCTGCTCCAGCAAACTCGCTCTTTCCTCCGTTCTATACATGCTCCGGATCTTCCCAGATGGTATCCCGTATTCCGGAATCCGTGACCACAATTGCGTTTATTTGGTTGTCCGACTTTTCCTCTTGGGATTCCAGCTCAGTATAGCTTGGTTCCACGATCACTGTTGTACTTTGACAACCTGGTGAGTGTTCGAACGTGCTGTTCATACAAGACTTCCCTCTTCATGGGCGATGCGCAGGTCCAAGTTCATGGGATTGAGGAAGAAAGATGTTTTCAGGCTCGAACAGGCGGCTCTACAGGTTTTAGGTTACACGCTTTTCATCTCGCCCTCGGCATGGAATGGATTTATGGAACAAATCCACGAAGACTGTCCATTATTTCTTTATCCAGTGGACTTCGAAAATCTTCGTCAGATAGTCAGGTCGTCTCACATTCCCGTGCACATAGCTAGGCCTGAACAAGGGCCCCGCGAACTGGCAGCAACTGGAACCATATTCCAAGCGGAGATCGAGTATCACCGACTTAGGATATCAGAGTGCGCTGTCCGCGGGAATATTACTGTATCTCCTAATCAGGACACTGAATCCTCAAGGATTGAAGCCGGTACAGAGGAGGATTATTTGCTCGATGTGTTTGATGCTGCGGAAGAATTATTGTTTGAGGAATTGGTGGAATCTGATCAACTTCTTCCTCCGTTGCCTCGGTTTCTTCCGTGGACCTCTACGAACGTTGTTTCCAAGCAGACTTCTACTTCTATTTTGCCTCCACAATCTCATCCGTCTTCCTCATCTTGCTCCTCTCCCCCTCCCCCTCCTCCAGGTACCTGTCTTTCTCCTGTAATAAAGATCGAGGAAGTGGAGGTTGAACTCGTGTGGCCCTCGTTGCCTGACAATGCTGTCTCTCTCAGGGATCAACGATCTGAACAGCCAACTCGAAGGGAATCTCTCAGAGAATTGAACCAGTCGTCCTGCTTTGCCGAGCCTTATCTTAACTCCAAGCCTGTTTTGTTTTCTAGCACCAACACCTCTGCAGTCGCAGGACGACAATCAATCCTTGCACACTCGCTTACTGAATCTTTCAATGAATCTCACTCTGACTCTCGCTATGCTGTTCCTCAAGGCATCTCGGACATGTCCCCCAATTCAATCGTCATGCATTCTATTTCTCCTCCTCCTCCTTCAACCAAAGGTCAGTCCATCCCCGAGACGGCAACCGGCTCTGGCAGATTACGTTACACACGATTCGAAACCCCGGCGTCCCCCATCGAGTATCACAACATTTCTCCGGAGGCTGTGGACATGCTCGTTAATTCAGAGGTAATTCATTCTACCCCTCCTGCCTCGAACGATTTCATCTTTACATTCGCCCAGACAAACTCCGGCGTGTTCCCAAATTCCGGACGATTCCCAGCTCTGGCCTCGCCCGTTCATCACAACACCTTCCAGGGGGTCATAGACATCTCCATTGATTCGGGTGTTCTTCACGCTACCCCGCTACCCACCAATGTTCCTTCTCGTACAGACGCCGGATCTCCAACTACGGAGTATCGGTCTCCCGGACAATTCCAGACTGAGGACTTGTCATCACAAAAGCGGGAAGACACCTTAACTACTGATCTCAATGCTCCGCAGCTCACCCCGGTTACATTACCTGTAACTCGCTCTAGCAATGCTTCTTTCAGTTCGAGTTCAGGGGTCCAGTTGGTCAATCAGGATCGAGTTTCTTCCGTGCTTCGAACTCCCCCCGCTCCTCATCAATCAACTCTTGATTCCTCGTTATTTTCTTTTTCCCCTTTATCTCCGCTGCTATCCATCTTCGACGATTCTGATTGTGAGGCAGAGGATGGTATGGTTCACTCGGATGAGCTGTATAGATCATACACTGGCGCTCACCTTGATGTCCAAACTGGTCACTCCGAGTCGCAAGTCCGAGTCCGAGTCCGATTTCGAACTCCAGAGGAGGGAACACAGATAGAGGAGGAGGAGGAGGTCGATTATTGTCATTGTTCCGAGTATGAAGACGATGGTTGTGATTTAGATTTCGAAGGGTCGAGATACTCTCATGTTTCTTCCTATTCCTCCTCAGCCTTTGATTCTCCACATCTTTCTCAGTTGTTTTCTCTCTCTCCGCTATCACCATTGTCAACAACATATGATTCTGATGTGGAAATTGATAATGCAGAAGAGATAGACGAGGAAGAACGAAACTCCGAAGACAATTTCGAGGACGATTCTGATTTTGATTCTGGTTGTTCGTACGCCTCCTCTACCTCTGCCCCATCTGCCTTCGATCCCTCAGTATCCCCACCTCCATTCAAAATACCAGATACCTATGATAGAGAAACTGGGCTGTGGACCATTCCGAGTCCCAAATCCACGGAGGAACTAGGCAGTCCGGGATCCAGGCATATTCGTCAAGAAGAACGACCCTTTGATTTCACCTCGGCCGCATCTACTCCCGACATCAAGGACGAGTTTTATTCAATGAGTCATTACGGGCCTATTTCCTTAGGCCAAGGAGGATTTGCAGATGGGACGCGAGCTCCGTCTCCTCATCCTTTGGATCTTGAAGCTGAGTTGATACACCGGGAGTTTTTTCTCATTCCCTCGTGACCGTCTTTCATCCCCTGCTTCGAATCTTTTTGTTGTTTAGATCGATTCGATGGTTCAAGAAGCTTTGGCTTGAGCTTCCACGGTCTTTCTTTTTCTTTGATTTTGATATTTGCTACAGCTGCATTGAAAATATTTTCCTTGATAATCACAACCTCTTCCAGTCTTCACTCATGGCTTGTTTGTATTATGCAGTATTTTCTCCTCTCCCAATGTATATACCCATGTGGATCTGCTCTCATTCTTTTGCATAAATGTGTGCAACGTTGAAGATGATAGTAGTGACTCTGAGCTATGATGCATTTGGTGACCAGTAGTAACCTGTTAACTGAATAGTATTCATGCAAGATGTAACTTATATACAGTACCCCTTTTATCTTTCTGGGGAGTCTCACGATTCTATGTAAAGCACTATGGGCAGTGATAGATCGAGCCAATGACTTTTAAAGTTTCAATGGAACGCGAGCGAGGGAGATGACTGGGACCAGCAGAGCTACCATCTGAACAACCCACGGAACTAGAATAGCCCACAAGGATCGCGTCTGGACGATCCACAAGGCTGGCACCTGGGGCTGGCAATCTTCTTGTCCTTAAGCATATTAGGCAACTTGAGACACATTTTGAACCTATGCCATTTCGGGTCCTCCTCCTAATCGGATATTAAAACCTTTGTGAACACGACAGACACTGTCTGCTCCGACTGGTTGGAGGAAGTATCCAAAGATACTCATCTCCCTTCTGCTAGGGAATATCCTGATTCTAAACGGGTCCATAGAGATGTTTGGGAGAGGTGGCATGGTACATGTCTTCTTCGGACGGGGTATTCACCAAACCATTCGGGGCGCCTTGGACCCCTAAGTGGATCCATGGGCTAACAATGTTTATTATATTTTTCGATATCGGAAAAGGTGGCGGCGCTACTTACAAATCCGTGAAGCGGAAACGGGTTTGGGATTTGTTCATTCTCCCCTTCCTCTTCAGTAGTGGAAATGTGAGGAACAAACTGTGACAAAAGCATTGAAGGGAGTGTGAAGGAGAATTCATTGAAGCATTAGTCAGACATGTCAACTAGGGACATCTGGCTGTTGCAGTCAGTGCACTCCATGTACACACCAAGAAGCATTGAGTTGAGGTTGATACAGAGAATACGCGGTTGCTCAGAATTCCGGGTTACATGCTTGCCAGAGTACATGAAAGTCAATTTGAAACCAAGGAAGAAAATAAGAACATGTTCTTCCATAGAATTACCTAAATTACTTGAAAAACTCCTCCCAAATTCCTCCTAATGGGGGATTCTCCACACTGAACTGTAGGAGATGAGGGGTTGCTCAGTCTCCAGTGCCTTCAGTAAGGAAGCCCAAAGCAGACTTGATGAGTTTTACCTGACTCTTGGTGAGATCAGGTTGCTCTGAGGCCCTGTTTTGGAACTGAGCTAGGAAGTGATGTGCTTTGCAACTGTCTTTACCCTTGAAGACATCAGGTTTGTTCATACTTGATTTGGAGGGAGAGTACTCCTCAAGGGCAGCAGCAAGGCTAGTTACCTACTTGATAAGTTGTTCCATAAGGGCATTTGTGTCAGGTGGTGCAGGATCAGATATGGTTGGAGTGGGCAGTTTAGGTGAAGTGATAGGACAGGGAATTGGCAGGATTGTGCCATTGTCTAGGGTAGTTGGTTGTGTCATAAAGTACACAGCCCCTATCATTTTCCCTTTTTTACTGTCTCTACACCATGACTTGTACAATAGATCATTCCATTGATCACTGATCCACCTGACACCCTTCTCCTTCTACTGGCTTCTGCCACCTTCTTTACACTGGAACTGTACAGTATTACATTGTTGTTTCTTGCAGATTGGATTGTGTATATGAAGCCACCTCCCCACATCCTGGTCCCTTATCTTGACCTCTCTGTCATTATCTTGGGACCAGGTATCTGCTTACTTACTAGTATTTATGACTGTGATACTTAATATAACTCTGTCATGATCTTGGGACCAGTTTGCCACACTCTGCTTAGTTGCTCTGCCTTGCTGCTCCATCTAGTCACTTTGCCTTTACCGCTTTGTGACATTAAGCCAAGATCCATTACTGCACTGACAGCCGACCAAAAAGGTTATCTATGCAGGATCTGCATACACCACATCTTCTACACCTGTAGATCCCTCTGATCCTGAAATACATACTGCCGGAGTAGACTGCTCCATCCTCCATCATGCACTTGATCCCAGAGACCGAAATCACATCCACTGTACTGACAATACTTGGTACAACTGTGACTCTCAGCCCTGCACTCACACCTATTCCACTTCAATCCGGACTGTCACAAAGCGTCAGAGATGGAGTGACTAAGCGGAGCGACGGGCCAAGCGGCAGAGCAGAGTGACTGAACAGGCGGTAGAGGCAGAGCAACTGATCAGAGCGTGGACAGACTGGTCCCAAGATAATGACAGAGTTATATTAGTATCGTAGTTGTAAGTACTAGTAAGTAGGCACATACCTGGTCCCAAGATAATGACAGAGAGGTCAAGATAAGGGACCAGGTAGTGGGGGGGGGCTGGCTTTATATACACAATCTGATCTGCGAGAAATGACAATGTAATACTGTACAGTTTGAGAATAAAGAAGGTGGCGGAAGCCGGTAGAAGGAGAAGGGTAACTGATGGATCGGTAATCGATGAAGGGGGTCAGGTGGATCAGTAATTGATGAGGGTTCGACAATGGTGGGATGTGAAAGTGATGGAGTGATGTATCATACAAATAAGGGCGTAGAGACGGTGAGAAAAGGAAAATGATAGGGGCTACGTACTTCATGACACTGCCGATATGACAGAATCTGATCACAGTGAACATCGGTCAAGGAATTGCCCGTACCCTAAAAGAGGCCATCACGAGAGCAGTATCAGTGGACGTCTACTTGCATGACCCCACCTTGACTGGCCGAAACCTCGGACCTTCCCGCACACACACAGCCACTGCTGACCCCCACGCCATGGATATCAATGCCACCCACACTAGTAATGGGAATACGAGGGAGGCTTTCCTGGCCCGCATGCGGGGACGATGCTTTGGCTGCGGTGCCCAAGGTCACGTTAAGCAGAACTGTCCACACAAAGAAACCACCTGCCGTTACTGTGGACGCCGTGGACACCTGGAGTCTGTCTGCCAGGACAAGTTCATGGGACTGGGACGAGATCGGGGCCGACGCCAGCAGCCCCGCCGTCAACAGATATCAGCCACGGGATCTGCTCCATTCTCCCTGTTCCCAAATGAATCCGTCCAGATTGCTGCCTCGACCCCAACATCCGCTCTGGCTACCGCACCCGCTACTCCGAGCCCCCCTAACCAGGACTTTTCCAACCAGATCGGTCAGATAAGGGAATTACTCGACCGTGCTAACACCATGTCCTCCCCGTCCTCTGGCTTTCA
>MU795464.1:0-21426 GCA_027886305.1 Lentinula aff. lateritia | reverse complement strand
CGGGGAGGCTTATGGAGGACCCGGGAGGTCCTGGGGCGAGTGAAGCAGTTCCATGGGGAGTTAAGACGATGGGAGGGAGGTTCCTCAGAGTCGGTCGGGGCTATGGGAGGTAGGTCAGGGCATGACAGGACCAAAGGTTCAGCCAATCTTCTCTTCTTCTTCTTCTCCTCCTCAGCTTCTCTGCTAGTATCCTCCTCTCTCTCCCTCTTATCTTTGGCCTCCTGAATCTTCCGACTCTCCATCCATTCCAGGATGAAATCCGGAATCAGGTGCTTCAAGGAGTCAAAGTGAATTGGGCTTGTACGAATCTTCTCCCATTCCTCCAGCTGGATGGTGAGTTCTGAAGTGACTGGCGATGGTGACCTGATGTTCTCCGGATCCCTGAGATGCACTGCTCGCTGTAAGTTGCGACGGATGTTATTTGTGTTGTTCTCTTTGTTGAATGTTAGACGCGTCGTTACGTCCCAAGAAGTGAACATGTTCCGAGCTTCGACACTACTGTGCGTTATATGCACTCTGTCAGGATTCTGTAAGGTCGGTCGACTACGTAGAGGGAGCTGCATGGTTGTATCCGAAAATCATGACAAAAGATGAGGCTGTAAGAGGTCAGACGGTGAGCGTCGAAGGTGAGAACGAACAGGCGCCTAATCGTACTCATCGCCGCTCATTATCTTATCCTATGATAAGCCAACCTGCGGTTGACTTATCTCGGAACATCATTAGACGTGGCGCGTAGCACGTGCTAACTGGCGCTGTTTGGGCGCTATTTCGGACAAACAATGCTTCGACACTACATCGATGTCGTCGAAGTCCTGAAGAACGGCAACTGAGCAGAGACGGAAAAGCCCGAGTATTTAAAAGTTTGAAGAGTGTGAAGAAAGTGGAACAACTAGGGAATTCATTCGGTTTGTTTCTTCCATGTTCCAAAGTTCCATGCATTCCCGAAACTCAATGTCCTTTCCTCTTCCAACTAGTATACATGTGTAAAGTAATCTTTGTGTATCTCACAGCATCCACCGTCTCTCTACTCTTGGGGACTGACAAGTGTCGCTGTTCTGGCATAAGCAGGCAAATACAGGTGATACCAGCAAAAGATAACATAAAACCCTCATACGACGATGTCCTCTGCATCGTTGAATTACCCAACCCATTGGGAACATGAAGGGACGGATGATAGTTTTCCCGAAGAATTGGGGAGGAAAGTTTTGAGTTGAGAGGTCTAGCAACGTACCCTGGAACCTTGAGATAAGCCATCTGCGATTGAGCACAAGGATTTGTACAAGATCGACATTCACAGCAATCGTTAAGAACAAAATAAACCAAACTCTGCGACGAGCTCCTGTACCGCCTTCTCTCCAATCTCGCTATGCGCTCGAGGACCCCAACGCCATTCGTACTTATTCTCCCCATCCTCGCCATCTAGATTGCCACCAGCTGTAGAAAGGCGCCCGCGTTTACCGCCAGCGGCCTGGGCAGGTTTACCGGCTTCTCCAGAGACGACGCGGTCGATGTACCCTTGCCTAATGAGCAATTGCAGATATCGTGAAGGTCGCAGTGCCCCCGGTTCCAGACGAGTGATTATGCGCACTACGACCTAGAGGGACACTAGCCCCCATAGGTAAATGTAATTGCCTTAACGCTCCTCGTAGCTCACGGTCGCTTATGAGCCGTGCAGAAGTGAGAATGAGGGAGAGAATGATATTCTGTATGCCGAACGCTGCGACGTTCTCGAGTGCAGGTAATGTAGGGGAAGAGAAGGATAGGAGGGTTCCAGTGCAAGTCGGAGGAGATAAACTTGTAGACTGCGAGCGACGAGGACGACGGCTGCCTTGGATTTGAGATGGTGCAGGAGTACCAACGTCGTCTAGTTCGTCAAACGCATCATCTAACTCGGCTGTAAGGATTTCCTCATCGGGAAGGGCCGCAAGGGAGATCAGTGTTGAATGAAGAATCGAGCGAAGTATATAGGTCTTGCTGCCAGTAGGAGGTGCTGATACATGAACCTTCAGCTTCCATCTGATAAATCAAGTTCGAGTTAACCTTTCTTCTTGATCCGGTAGCTTTCCCCTCCATTACCCTGGGTGGCAGGAGGCCCTCCGTCGTCTTCCTCTGATTCTTCATTCAAAGCGGATGGATTGGCAGCGGCAGCGGCTTTGTCCATCGCAGCCCGAGTTCGACAAGCTCCATACCAAAAGTATGATTGAGGATGGATTGTGCTCGTTCGAAGACGCGATTGAAAGAACGAGAAGCACGAGAAGACGGACCGAAGACTGTTGACAAAGGATACATTAGGAAAATTCAAAATCTCAGGATTTATATTTCAGCACGCGTCGTTCTGGAACGTAAAGGCATAAAGTAGCTCTATGGTAAGAGATAAGTTCCGACGCATTGGCGCTCACCTTTCCTAGAAATTTCATCTCTTCTCAGCGGCATCCGTTTATGCTCCATCAAAAGGGCCAGCCGAACAAGTTGATTTGCCTTCAAGTTGATATCAGCACCTCCTTGACTTGCACCACCTCCGCCTCCTTCGACATCTATCTCTTCGTTGTATGCACCATCAGCATCGGCATTACCACCATTCTCCTCTTCTGAGTCGACGCGTTGAGCGCTTGTACCACGCTTTGGTTGCGTTTGACTTGAACCTTGAGACGGCCCACCATATTTAACAGTGTTCGTTTTCTGAGAGCGCGTTTGTGTTGACGAGCTGCCTCGGGCCATGGTATACTCTTTGCGCGCGAATATTAAATTCAATTTAATTGTTCCAGAAGACCTGGTGATAACTAGAAGATTTAAACGGTATCTTCAACTCTACTCAATCAATATGTCACCATGGTCAAGTAAATCGAACTCACCGAATGTGATTGCTACTTCGCTGGTCTTAAACTGCTCGACGTTGTGGTGGCAATGAGAATCAATTTTCCGTGGGAATAGCCGAGCAGTCACAAGTAGGACCGTGTCCCGTGAGGTGACAGATCGTGACTTTATGGTCCGACTCATAATTACTTGTGTTGCCCATGTTGCCAGGATACTTCATTGACGTTGTACTTTACCAGTTGCTCTTCTTCCATGATGTTGCATGTGTTACACTCAAAGAACAAAAGTATCCAGGAGTAAGTATACTATCTCATTCATCGTTTAATTGTACCATGTTCCATATGAATACATGACCTTGTTCTTCTTAGAAGCTTAGCGACGGTATATATTGAATCTAGTCGATACTTAAGCTCAGTCAGTGGGGAATGTTAGTGGAGCAACAGTTATCCTCTCCATACCACTAGCAGACGGTTGTGTCTCTTATAATTCCTGATACCCAGCGCCATCTAATTTCTGGTTGGTCCATATCGATGCTTCCCATGTAGATTTCCATACTGATTATGACGGATTAGCCCAGCCCGCCAACATTTCTACTATGGAACAACCAACGAACACCATGCATGCTGGTATGATATGGAAATTGTCGATAGGATTCCCGCTCTCTGCTGACCGCCGATTCTAGGAAGTCAGTGCTTCAATGTGAGTGGGCTCGCACAATCGCTCAATAGCCATGACAAGGAAAGTGAGTCAAATATCTCAGCTAGCCTGGTTCCATATACTCAGTGTACTACGTCGATGTTCTTTCTCATACATAGTCAATCGCCAAGTGATGATTGCCACAATCAAAGCCGAAATGTATAGCTACCTGCAAAAGTATCGGTCTGGAATGATCGATTTGGCGACCAATGCTATAACCACAGAGCCTTGGAAGCCAAATGTGCTGGTTTCGGAGAGAACAATAAAAGCCATAACACAGCTCAACATTCCTCGAGCTTGTGCTCCCTATAGTCATCTTCCCGACATGCTATCACATCGGTTAGGTCGATTTCAGGACGACGCCAAGCTGAAGCAGCGGATGCACGAGTTATTTGGTTCAGAGACTCATAAGTGGGTTGAAATTTCTTTTTCTGCGCTCACAATCGATCCCGACTGAACTCTACGCCTTAAAGAATCTTTGTGAACACATCCGGTGCTGGTAAAACCAGACTCGTGCTAGAGCATTTGTGCTCCAACTGGGGCTTATATCTCACCTGCCAGGATGATTCACGTATCGGTTCGAAAGACCTGTCTATCGCCATCTCCAACATCAAAGCCAGCCGCTTATTTAAGAAAAGTCTTCCCCCTTCTATCCAACTCCTTGTCAGTACCCAAGATAGACCAGAACATGCTAAACGATCAGCCGGCCGCGCCTTGCGAGACAGGATGGAGGATTTCGAGTCCACGCCTGAAGGTCACACATTTGGCAGGGCTCTTGAAACAAACAATGGACTCGTTGCATGCGAGCTGTTCGCCACGTTACTGGCTCGTTTACATATTTTGCATCAATTTCTGGCAACCTTAGTTGAAATTGGAGAAGATATTACCCAACCGATGCACATACAAAACTGGTTGCGAATTCAACTTCACCCTGACCTCTTGTTGCCTCAGAATGAATCAGGGGATATGTTCGCTCAGTTCAGAAATCATATCGCTAAGATGCTTGGTCACTTCCAAGATTTAAAGGACTCCGAGGAGATTCTGTCGGAGTTGTTACAAGATATTCTGGCAGAGATCCGGTCAATACTTCATTTCAATCTGATAATTGTGCTGGATGAGTGTCAGTTTGCCGCACGCGAACTGAGGAATTCTTTTCGCTCAGATGATTGGATCACAAAACGACCACTTCTTCGCCAGATAGCGAAATGCTTGAATGACATATTTCTCGAGTCAGGCGTTCACGGTTCTCGGGCCACCTTCATTTTCACAGGAACGGGTCTATCCAAAGTTGACATCACCGATGCGCTCTCGTCGATCGTTGCAAAAGCGCCACCTTGTGATGACGTGAATGATACTGGAGCATTCGACGACATCGACACACTGCGAAACTACATTGAAGGGTATCTTCCTCAACATGTGTTGCAGAGCGACCAGTTTCCACGGCTTTTGGAAAGGATCTTCCGCTGGCTTCGAGGAAGGTAAATCATGGCTGATCCGATTTGAATGATCATTCTAAAACTTGCGTAAAGGCACAGATTCACCGCAGAATATATATCTGTTGTGTTGCAGAATGGATACAAACATCTGGACAAGCTTCTCAACGCCTACATCTATAACTTGACTGGCTTCGAACCCTCAGATTATAGCGGGGAAGAGGTCATTTCAAAATTGATCACCTTTCCAACTCGGGCATTCATTTTCGAGACGGTTAGTGATACGATGAAAGAAAGGATTAAATCATTATGCTACGACTACCTCTTGAGATCAAGACTAGAAGGATGGCTAGGTGACGACGAGGACGATTACATAGCATACGGTTTTGCAAGAGTCAAATTTTCTGGAGAACTAAAACGCATCAGAATTGACGAGCCCCTTGTTTTGATGGCCTGTGCGATGTGGTTGAACGGTAGTCCTGGGGTGATGGGCGCGCACTCCCTATACAAATATGTGGCCAATCGCATTCAGGATCACAATCCCTCTACCGGTCGAAATGGTTTCGAAGAATTTATTTGCTTTTATCTTCAGCGGGTCTTTCAGACACCTCGAAGATTGGGCCAAGTTTTTGATTTCCTGGATAAAAAGAGTGCGCTGGCACAGAAGCGAGCGACTTTGGTTACTCTTCACATTGATAAAGTCGGAACAAAGCGTAAACTTGTGGAAGGAACAACTGGCATTCAAAACATCGGCGAAGCTAAACTTCCAGGAGCGCTCGGCTTAGGAATTGAGTCACTAGACGAAAGTGTCTCTTTGACCGACTGGGTGAAGTTGAAGAGCCATACAGCATTCTGTTTTCCAATGAATGAAATGGGACCCGACATTATGTGCTTCCTCAAGCTACAGGGCGACAAGGAAAATCCAGAAGACTTCACCTATATATGTCTCGCAGTTCAGTGCAAGTTTTATCAAGTAGATGGCGAACTTGAACCTTCTACGCTCAAGGACGCAATTGCTACAGTCACTCCAAGAAAGTTCTTTGCACCACGACACGTACGTCTAACTTTTCATAAATTTATCATAAGATTAGTAGCAGAAAAAATTAACTCCAGCTTGTTGCACAGGTCAAAGATGAAAAGAAAGCAGAAGGGCGGGAAGAAAAACGAAGAGGATTACGCAGGTGTATCTTGCGCGCCTTGAAAAGGTTACCACACAGGGACCCACTGGCTGGCAAATACGGCGTGGTACGAATCATTTGTGGCTTCCCTGTGAAGGTCAATCTCGAGACGGCATTCTACAAGCACAAAAAACAGGGTAAGACACCAAAGTACACACAGGATCCTGATGAAGAAGATCATCACCCTTTGGGTCAGTTGAATGCAGACCTCTTGAGTACAGAGACTGCGCATCTACACCCTACGAACCTTCTTAAGGTAATAAAGGGGCGAGCGCGAAAAGAGAAGAAAAAGGGGAAAAGCTTTTGGGACACCTTTGACCCGGCTATTTTGTGGTCAGACTCCGAAGATTCGGAAGATGAGTTGCCAACGAAGACTGGACGACGGAAAACTGGACGACGAAAAACTGCAGACCCGGCGGAGCCCATCGAGTTTGGCAGTCAAGCGCGCATGGTCATTGAGATGTTGGACTCAGACTATTCACGAAGTCGGGGCTTGGACTTGCCTTCAAGACCAAAGCGTAAGCGCGAAGAGATGGATCTGGATGAGCTCGATATTGAGAGAAATGAGGACGAGGGATATGAGGAAGATTATATGGAGATCGAGGAGGATAGCAATGATGATTACGATGATGATTACGAGGGTGACGACGACGATGATTACAATAGTGACTGAGGAAAATTTCGGAGTTTCTTCACTAGCTTCGCTTGCTGTACGGGAGTATAACAGTAGTATAACGCGTTATAGAATTGCAGGGACAACAGGTTAGATTGTTCGGAATTCGCCTGCCGGTCAAAATAATTTCCATATCTAGAAGCTTATTGTACGCCCTGCTTAGTAAGTAATCCAACTTGAAATCAGACATGGATATCTTCGCATCTTTTCCGGAAGTCGAAGACGCTACTCTTGGTTCGAAATTCTTGCATGCTTATTTGAACAAAGCTCCTAAGGGACTATTCGAACCCTCCGTGGAACTATGCGCGGCAGGTCTGACGGTAGATCCTGCTCTTCATAGCACACTCAGGTCTGCCCATCGAACACGCGATCTGGATGCGCTCGAGCGTCTCCGGAGTGCGTCTTTTGCAGTCCTAATTCAAATTCAAGTTCTCTAATTTCTTTCATAGCTCATCTGGAGTGGAACTCCTGGCGGTATCATCCTCAATTCTCCGAGATGAACGAAGTGATCCTCGCCACAGAGTCTGTTGGGAAGATAGAAGAGATGGCCGTCAAAGAGTTAGAACGGCCCATTTGGATGCCTCGGAAGCCGAATACCAACTCTCAGGTGGCTGAATTCATTCGAAATCTTCGAATACCCTTAGGGAGCTACAAGGATGTCCCTCTTGTGATTCTTGTTAAGCTTGGTAGCTTTCAGCATGACCAATTACTCAGAAAGAGATTGGATAGTATTTTCTCTCCTTTAAACCATACGTGAGTTTACATGATAACTCGAAACTCATGGGCTGACGCTACTTGTTTCTGCAGTTTTCTGGTCAATACCTCGGGCACCGGGAAAACCAGACTTCTCTTTGAGGGCCTTTGTCTTCATTGGGGCTTTTATATCACATGTACCCTTGACAGCTCGCTGCTGGGAGCAGGGGACTTTCCGCATATTGTCAACAATGTCAATCGCAACTCCAGATGGAACCCCGTTTTGCCCCCCATTTCCGACCCTGAACATGCTTCTGCTCTTCAAGGCAACGTACATCTCGTTTACCGCGCCTGCAGTGAGGCACTATTGGCCAGGCTGCTCGTCTTTAAAATGTACTTGAAAGCATGTTCAAAAGTGGGTTTTTCACATGATCAACGAAGACGTTGGTTAGAGTCTCAAATTTTTCCATTCGACCTCACTTCTGATTTCGATCCTTTCGGCAAGATAAGATATTCAATTCACTGTCTCTGTCTCTCTGATTCAATCCTTGACGAAGCCATCTCTTGTACTCTGAAAGACATCCAAAGCATCTGGGACCTGCCACCTGGGGAATATATCTATATCACTCTGGACGAGGCGAATGCGGCTTCAAAAAAGCATCGGAGGGCCTTTTCAGATGAGTATGGCCGTTATCCCATTCTCAAGGAAATGCTGCGTGCTTTGCGGCGCCGTATGGGCCATCTTCCTGTGAAATTTGTTGTCGCCGGTACCATGATTCCACCCGAACATTTCCAGTCTGCTACGGGAGAGTGGGATGACTTTCGCTGGTGTTCGGATACTGGGTCTTTCGACGATCCAGAGGAACACCGGCGGTATGTTTCCCAATTTCTACCTTCAGAGTTTGTAAGTTCAATGACGGGACAAGCTCTTTTGGATCGCTCATGGCGGTGGCTGCGTGGAAGGTTATTCCATTCCTCTGTACTCTTCATGTCTTGCTAACGAAAGGTTAAGGCATCGCTATACTGCATCTTATATCACAGTGCTACTGGACAGTAGTTTCGAAAGTCCTCACACACTACTGGGAAACTACATTGAGAAGATCTCCAACTACATCCCTCACGACAATTCTGAATACACACATGGAGAAGTGGTTCGTTTCAATCGATGGTATACCTCGATTGGTGACAGCGGGTTAAAGGAAGGTATGCGTGGAAGGGTTATCGCTTACTTTCTTGCTAATTTATAATGCTACAGGATGGATCAGCACTATTGAGATGCACCGAGCCATCATCAGCTTTCTGGTCACTTCGAAAGGATGCATTGACTGTTCAACCAAGGAGAGAGCTCTTGTCAGTGAAGACTACGGTTACTTCATCGACTCAGATTGCTCTAGAATAGTCTTGGATGAGCCCTTAACGATAATGTACGGGGCGGGTTGGTTCAAGCAGACTAAAATGGTTTACACAATTACGACCTTCGATACCTTTCGTTTTCAACATGGTATAGATATACGTGCTTCTCATTTTGCTTTTTTCCTTGCCTTGTCATTTGCATCAATGTTTGATGGTTTATCGGAGGTGTCAGACGCATTCACAATATCTGGAATATCTATGCCTTTTCCAAAGGCGAAACTCGTCACGTTCACTAATATTGGACCTCGACTAGAAGCAAGGGATGCACACTTCGCAGATCATACGCCCGACCGACTCGTATTGTTGGCAACCACAATGGAAGATGCGCTGTGTTGGTTCAAACATGAGCGTGATGAACCGTTTTGTGTTCTGCAGGATTCCTCGAGCACAAGCGTTACATTGGTCTTTTGTCTTCAATTCTCTGATGCGCGGACCGCTTGGGTCTCTGTTCGTGTACCTTCGACTTTTCAGAACGCCGAAGATCAGGACTTTGCTCGCGACATACAGGATCTTCACCCAAGCGCGATTTTCCGTGATCAGGTAAGGAAAACTATCCAACCTCAGATTTCTCAACATATCTCCCCTTGCAGTTCGATATGGTTTCGCTCCTCGACCAAATACCGGATATCTGTCTCGATGTAGGGCCATCTGGGATGTTGCGTATTTCTGGATCGTTCTGGGTTGAAAAAGCCAATGAAGAGAGCATTCCACATGAACTCTACCCCGCTGGGATTTTGAACGTAGAAGCATTGAACGAGGCTGCAAAACACATTTCTCAAGACATGCTCTTGCGCCGTCTATCTCGTATTTTCTCTCAAGGGAATGACGCAAAGGTCGCGCCTCCGGTGTCGTCTGTTGAAGCTCCACAAAAGCAAACTCAAAAACGAAGTAGATCCGCGACGATTGGCGAGGACACTGATCCAGCGACTTCCAAGTCATCCCAACCCAAAACCAAAAAACACGCAAAAAGCGATCTTGTTCCGGCTTCAGGATCTAGTAGAGCCCGTAAAAGTGCGGATAGACAACTGCGATCCCATCGCAGAAAAAGCAAAATTAGCGACGTTGCTACGGGACGTGCTTCAGCTAGTGTTCCTCGCTCCGATCGAGTTGGACCTACTGCTACATCCTCTCCATACAATTTGCGCAAGCGGTGAGCTGTGTTTTGAAGCGTTGTATCGTCGCTGATGCTGTGTAACATTTCATGCAATTTATGAGACATTCTTTACATGAACATCAATGATACTTATGTGATGATTTATCCGTCTCTTTCGAGCTACAAATTCCTGAACTTTGCTGCGAACCCAGACTCTATGGTAGATAGATAGATTATGTAAAAGTAAAAATTGCAGGGGTATCTAGGGGGATAATGACCCAAAATGAGGCTCAAATATGCTATTTCGGACAAAGTTCAGGTGTAGATTCTGGGAACCTGTAAAAACTACGAGCAGCCGATTGGAAAGCTACATGATGGTCCAGTTGGGAAGGTTGGGTGGGCCTCAGCCATTCTCAGCAGGGCACTACCTCTGGCGTGCGACGATTATGAACAGAGCCACGACATCAAGAAACTTTTATTGTCATCTCTCAGATCTTCTCCAGAACCAGTTTTCACTGGGCTTGAACTCTCAGTCAACTATCATCATGGCCGCAGACTTTGGGACCCTGTAAGTTTTTCGCTCTCGTATTTCTTATTGATCTCAATTATGTCTTAAGGGACCCACCAAGTATTGTTTCGAAAAACCCTCCGTTAAATGTAAAAGTTCTCACCCTTCGTTATGGTGGCTTCCCCATTTCGCACCGAGATGCACTTCCATGCGCAAATCGTGTTCAAGCTGCCAGTGGTCAGCCCCTTCTCACTGATGCGCCGCATTCAGGATTTATCATGGGGACATTGAATCGTGTACATTGATCTGGAAGTTGAGCCCTAATTCATGTCCATCTTTCAAACAAGAGATTTTATGTCGACGTCGCGAAGTTGAAATTGTTGCATATCGATTATGAGGGGGATACGAGGGTTTGCCCGAAGAATTGAGGTACAACCATGCACCCTGGATCTCTGAGATGAGTCACTGCTAATTGAACAGAAGATTACATATATAAGAAACATTAAAGCACACCGATCGTTCAAAAGAACAAAAAAAGCATACACAAACCCATGTTTCTCATCATTTCAAATCAACAATGTTCCCTCCGGCAGCCTTCTCAATCCCGTCCATCATCTTTTTCAACTTCGCGGCATTGTCATGCACTCTATTGCTCCCCCCAGAACTTCTACCTCCTCTACTGCCACTTCCATCCTGATCATCCTCATTACTACCGATGCCCACCATGAACTCTGCGACGAACTCCTGTACCGCCTTCTCTCCAATCTCGCTATGCGCTCGAGGACCCCAACGCCATTCGTACTTATTCTCCCCATCCTCGCCATCTAAATTGCCACCAGCTGTAGAAAGGCGCCCGCGTTTACCGCCAGCGGCCTTGGCAGGTTTACCGGCTTCTCCGGAGACGACGCGGTCGATGTACCCTTGCCTCATGAGCAATTGCAGATACGATTCTATCGTGAAGGTCGCAGTGCCTCCGGTTCCAGACGAGTGATTATGCGCACTACGACCTAGAGGGACACTGGCTCCCATAGGTAAATGTAATTGCCTTAACGCTCCTCGTAGCTCACGGTCGCTCATGAGCCGTCCAGAAGTGAGAATGAGGGAGAGAATGACGTTCTGTATGCCGAGCGCTCCGACGTTCTCGAGTGCAGGCAATGTAGGGGAAGAGAAGGATAGGAGGGTTCCGGTGCAAGTCGGAGGAGATAAACTTGTAGACTGCGAGCGACGAGGACGACGGCTGCCTTGGATTTGAGATGGGGCAGGAGTACCAACGTCGTCTAGTTCGTCAGACGCATCATCTAACTCGGCTATAAGGATTTCCTCATCGGGAAGGGCCGCAAGGGAGATCAGTGTGGAATGAAGAATCGAGCGAAGTATATAGGTCTTGCTGCCAGTAGGAGGTGCTGATACATGGACCTTCAGCTTCCGTCTGATAAATCAAGTTCAAATTAACCTTTCTTTTTTAATCCGGTAGCTTTCCCTCTCCGTTTACCCTGCGTGGCAGGAGGCGCTCCGTCGTCTTCCTCTGACTCTTCATTCAAAGCGGATGGATCGGCAGCGGCAGCGGCTTTATCCATTGCAGCCCGAGATTGAAGTTCGACAAGTTCCATACCAAAAGTATGATTGAGGATAGATTGTGCTCGTTCGAAGACGCGATTAAAAGAACGAGAAGCACGAGAAGACGGACCGAAGACTGTTGACAAAGGATACATTAGGAAAACTCATGATTTATATTCCAGCACGCGTCGTTCTGGAACGTAAAGGCATAAAGGAGCTCTATGGTAAGAGACAAGCTCTGGCGCATTGGCGCTCACCTTTCCTAGAAATTTCATCTCTTCTCAGCGCCATCCGTTTATGCTCCATAAAGAGGGCCAGCCGAACAAGTTGATTTGCCTTCAAGTTGATATCAACACCTTCTTGACTTGCACCACCTCCGCCTCCTTCGACATACATCTCTTCGTCGTATGCACCATCGGCATCGGCATTACCATCATTATCTTCGTTATCCTCTTCTGAATCAACACGTTGAGTGCGTGTACCACGCTTTGATTGCGTTTGACTTGAACCTTGAGACGCCCGACCATGTTTGACAGTGTTGGTTCTCTGAAAGCGGGTTTGTGTTGACGAGCTGCCTCGGGCCATGGAATACTCTTGCGCGCGGATAAGATATTGAATTCAATTTGATTGTTCCAGATAAAATAGGGTAGATTAGAATTCAGATTGATTTGTCAGTATCTTCGACTCTGCTCAATGAGAAAGTCACCATAATCAAGTTTATCAAACTCACCGAATGTGATTGCTACTTCGCCGGTCTTGAACTTCTGTGTGACGCGATGTTGTGGTGGCAATGAGAATCAGATTTCCGTGGGAATAGCCGAGCAGTCACAAGTAGCACCGTATCCCGTGAGGTGACAGATCGTGACTTTAACTTGGGCTTATACTTACCTCGGATTGTATCATCAGACTACGACTCTTCATGTCAACACCCTGCTACATGGCCCCTTGCGCAATCCGCAGCATACTCACAGGAATAAGACTTGCGCCCCACTGAAGAGTTTTCAGCCAATCTGGATATGTATTTTTTCTCAAAATGCTTCTGGTACATATGTAATAACAAGATAATGATACTGTACATGTGCAGAATTGCGTATTCTAAGTCAAGAAATTACCATGAGAAAATAGGAATGAAGGGATGATGTATGCGATCTAATTAAACAAAAGGCCGAGCACCTACGCAAGAAGTCTACAGGAAATAATGTCCGTCCATGTCTTTCTCATAGCAGTCCGAAGCAACAAGTTGATAAAGGAGGAAGAGACGATGAAAACGAGTGTGTCGATCAAAAGAGCGGTAAAGGTAAGTGCATTCAACCCAATAAGCAGTATACTGAACCACTTCTTCTGACTTCATTATATCCTGCTTTTATCACGTCCCTCTTCCTCATCCATGGCCTCTGCCATCAAATCTCCCCAAATTGAATTCTGCATCCCTTCAAGTACAAGACTTGGATCTTCATCTCCCATTGAGTCTCGCGGGTACCGGTATCCTAGATCAGTCGATAATCGACTTATTTGGCTCATATCGCTCATTCGCCGGTTGCTCCGGTGAAGTCCCGTCGCTCCCGCTCCCACTACGCTACGCCTTGGGCTTGATGAACCCCCACCCCCAGCACCCCCTATTCCCACTCCAGCGGGCAATGTCAGCGAGGTGTTCGGAGAATGTGATGGCGAGAAGGAATCTCGTGATGAAAGAGACGGAAACGATTGCTGTTGTTGAGCAAACTGCGACCCTCCGAAGCCCAACGCTCCGAAATCGAGTTGAACGGATCCGAAATTTGTTCTGCGCACAGGTGTTGGTGTACTAGGTGCTGAGTTATCCCAACCGGAGAACCCTACGGTAGAGATATCCCGGCTAGATGGTCTCGAAGGGGAGAGTGAAGGCGAAGGGAATGGTGGTGGGGTTGCAGGCATCGTGTCGACGACAATGGCAGGAATATCTGGAAAAGTACAATCATTGAATATACTATTCTAATGAAGATATAGGACGTGAAATTTCACCAGGATCATACATCGACGCCCGCTTCCTTTCCATATGGGCTAGAAATCTCCGTCTGAGAGATATCATCTTCAGCAGAGATTGAACGCGGTCTAGGTTGACTAGATCTGTCACGAGTTTGTTCGTCTCTGTCCGTATCACTAGGTCGCGTAATCTGAAGTTTGGTAAGTTCAGAAGAAAAATTGTTAATGCAAATGCACCTACACCAACGCATCAGAATCTTTAATGAGCTTATGATGTGCCAATAACAGCAGCATATCAGTGAATGAGATTCCTCGCCCTTGCTGGTGTGCGATTGTCGCTTCGTGATACAGCCGATTGTAGACTGCACGGCGCTTTCGAATAATGGCGTAGTCTATTCCATCTAACACGTTGTTTAACTTGTCTATGTCTAGTCCTTCTATAACATTGGAAGACAAGTTGGACCATGGCTGAATATTGGTGAGACTGGCCGTGCTGTTATCAGACGGCGATGCCTTGCACGCTGCTGCGATATTGTGGATGTTATATTGTGCTGGGTATATTCTGACTTCGAACACGCCACTTAATTTCTGGAAGCGATTTGATCAGATTTTTCTATCTGACATAAAGACCTATACGTACACCGAAGAAAGGTACGAATTGGGAGCGCTCGAGATAACCGGTTTGAGGATTCGTAAACTCTGCCCAAACCTTCTTGAAAGCCCGCATTTCTTCTCGAGTGATGGCCCTAGATCCACCGGATGCTTGGAATACGTACGAGAAACTATCGACGACCACACCTGTAAGCCGTCAGTGAATAGTGGCTATCACCAAAGGTAAAAAGAACCGTACCAGTGAATAGATTGACAAATATGTACTATTAGATGAGTAGATAGGCGTGTAAAATCGGAAAAAATGGTGCTCATACCATGCTCAATAAGTTCCAAGCAATGAACAGCGTGAACGCCCACCCAAAACTTCCACAGTCCGAATCAACATCCTGATCAGATGAATTCGAGCAGCGGGGATAGACTAGCGCACTACATTTCGGGTATTTATTGCGTAAATATATCAACCAGTATTTGACTCACTAATCATGCATGTATTGATTCCATCCTTCTCTACCTCGATCATCAGCGAATGATGAATGAGGATTCGCAGCGGCTTACCCTGTGGACATGAATGCTAGCATGACAAGAGCAGAGCTTATTGAAGAATAATTTCTGCCTCTGTCTTCCCCGGTCTGCCATTTTGTCAACCCGAAAACTTCGACATCGAGGATTGCGAAAAACATGAACAAAATCAACCAGAGGAGAAGGAGGGTCAGAATGGACGGAAGACTTGCTCTAGAATACTGACATTTCATTTGAGAGAATAGATATTGACAAAATTCACGCACATTGCAGTTTTGAACAGCTTGTTCAGACTATTTGTTCGTTGCACCAACTTGAACGCTACGAGCACCAAGAATAACTTCTGTAGTTGCTGTTCAAGGAAGCCGATGTTTCCAAAGCGAGCTATGAATGTCGTCGCGAAGCTGCCCATCGTGACCAAGATGTCGAACAAGTTCCAACCGTTGGCACGAAAGCTCTTCCAACCAAGTCCATAAAGTCGTACGCTCACATCAATCATATATATAAAGATGATACTCAGGAAAAAATCATCTGATAACGTTGGGGTCAACACATGAACTTCAATATGACAATACCCGTCACTCACTTCTCATACTTTCTGATATTGTAGTGGAAGTATATGTTTGTGTCCTTCGATTGTCTATTTCAATGCATGGCCGTGCCAAAAAATATTGAGAATCACGTACATGAGAACGATGACATGGATAGTGAAGAGCACCGTCATACATCTTGACCACCATCCGTGTTTGTGAACGGCTCTGTCAAAGCACCAAGCGCGTGGACCTGAAACCGGTCTTCGCTGGGGCCGTTTGGAAGGTCTTTGGCGCTTGAATAGTTTTTGGAGGTCAATCCACTCTCGCTGGGGTTGAGTGAGGAGCGCTGTCCCTGTCCTAGACTTGAAGTTGCCAATAATGATACTAGAATTGTTGAGATTTCATGAGGTCAAAATTTTGTCTTGACTTTTTGGCACACATACCTGACAAATAGCGTCAGAATAACAACACCACCCAGGAGGTTGTAAATCAGGAAAAATAATGCATTCCACTGTGAAGCATTTGTTTGAGGTTGCAAACCGTCTCCAACCGCACTAGCAGCAGCCTGCATAACATCAACCCAGCCCTCCAGTGACACGATCTCGAATAATATGAGGAGAGAAGAACCGAAATTGTCGAAGGAGAATTTTGTCGAAGGAGCAGGATTATCCCAGACACGAGGAACAGGGTAGCCAAAGGCATCGTTGATGTATGAATTAACGTACTCATTCGTGCAATCGTCCATGCCTGCAGCGTTGCTGTCATTGCAGGTGTTCAATTTACCTGCAAAAATATTGAGACCCCAAACGGCATAGGGTACCATGTACAAAATCGCAAGCAAGGCCGCATCGAAAATACGACTCGCGCCGGATATAATGAGCGACTGGAACGAATTTCGCATTCGATCAAACAAAGTGATAAGGCGAAGGGCCCTAAGCGCTTTCAATGACCGAGTAAACCGACTAAGACCGCCAATGAAGATGAGGCCCGTAGTGACATTGACCAGAATACCTGAGAGTATGACGAAGTCGATAACGTTCCATATACTTCGTATATAAGCATTTGGCGTGAACAAGAATCCATCGGCGATGATTTTGATTATGAATTCCAGTAACAGAACGAATCCGAATGTAGCTTCAGTGAGATCGAACCAAGCTCCCCGGATTCTACCATTAGTAGCATAATAATTCCGGCGGTATACAGGTGTCGCGATAATTTCGGTCACAATACCACCAATCACCGCGAGGAAAATGATGACCTGGAAAATAGGATGGGCCACGTGGGATGTAGGCACACCGAAGATACGTTCCCCGTGAGCGGGTTGTACAACTCTTTGGCAGAATCGTCGAATCGGATCCTTTTGTGAAAATATCCAAAAGGTTTTGTCGTACGTGGGATGATCCCGAATGAAGTCAGCTTTTTGGGCCCTTCTTTCGAAAAGTGCATCGTTGAGATCATTAGAGTTAACTGCCTCTGGGTTTACAGAGGCAAGCAATTCCCTATCTCAGATATCAGAATAGCTCACACCTGCAAGGAAAAGAACGTACAAGTGACGCTCAGTTTCCTCGTCTCCCAGGGCTCCCAAAGTTTCGCTCCTGTTATGTTTGAGAGTAGCGAGTGGTACATCAACCGACCTTTCATCTCCTCCAAAGAGTTTCTGCAAGGCGGAAAGCGATTTTGTTGTATAATGCTGCATAGGTTTAGCACCTGCAGTTTCCCTTGCAGCTTTCTTCTGATTCGAGTATCACCAGAAGGAACTTACGACGTCAACGGTGGAACTCACATCAATAGGACGGCTGTCAGTTCCTGAAGTGTAGTCTTGAACAAGAGCTTGTTGCATGGGCAAAACAAGACTCGATGGAAGGTTCTCAACCTGAACTTTGACTGGATTTGCCTTGAACCACCGGTAAGGGTTCAGTCGTCGCACCCAGGTAGCTTTCCCAGCTTGTACTTGATGAGTGGACCAATAATGAGTTGCCTGCTGGCTCCTCTTTTGTTCTTCAGCAACATCAAAATTTTCGTTAATGACGGCGATAAACATTTGCAGGACGATGACTGAATATTTCAATGGCATGTGAGTCTCAACTTGACACCAATGGCACAGAAGGCTCACAGTTGGCGAACAGTAACCACAAGCTGATAAAGAGCACAACGAGAACGGTTTGTCCTAGTTGTAGCTCGGCTTGACCAGCATTGTAAAGTACGTCAGTCCAGTTCTCCGACGAGAAAACCTGATAAACAGCAAGAAACGCGTTGTACAGCTGACCGAAGTTCACCGCATCATTAGAGCTCATGTCGCCGCGCAACAGTTGCGAAGACACCAAAGCCGCGAGAAAGTTGACCAGAATGAGGAACAGCGACATGTTGGTGAGACCATACATATTTCCGAAAACCGACAACTAAATGAGAATAAGTCAATAACCAGATGTGATGGAACAGGTGAAGAAAAACTCACCAAAAGAGGCTTCATCCGAGGTACCTCCAAGATTACCCTATAGAACCTCATAAGCTGGAAAATCGTGAACCACGGATAGACTGTCGAATCCTTGATGACTGGAATCTGAATTATGGACGATCCAACGGCGAGAATCACGTCCAACCAATTCTGGGCACGAACGAAAAAGCTTCTCCAGTCAGGTAACGTCGCCAACATTCTCACTACAATCTCCAAATCGAACGCGAACGTAATGCCCAGCTCGCCAAACGATAATATCTCTGCGTGGGTGGAAGATACTGACGCCGTGCGTGTGGCCTGCAGCGTTAACGAAGCAAGGGCGAGAAGTACCCAGCACCATCTGGTGTAGTCGTATATCGTTTTGGCGATGTTTTTCTTGACAGGCTTGTTGCGATCAATAGCCGCCCAGCCATCATCGCGTTCGTCCTCGATCACAGGCAAACTGAAAGAAAACAGATGACCCATGAATCAAAGCAAGGGGTCCACATACATACCTTGCGGCACCAAAAGCACTCTTCTGCGTCTCAGATCGGATCGCGCTGAATGTGTTGGTTATCACCGCAACGAAGAGGTTGATTAGCCAAAAGTTGAGTACAATGACACAGACGATGAAGAACAACGAGGAAACGAAATATTCAGCGTCTATTATGTTGTACATCAGGCCGGACCACTGCATTAATTGAGTGATAGCTGTACAGCTATAGATAAAGAACAACACACCGAATTTGCCGACGCAGTCACGACAATCTGTAAAGCTGCATAATAAATGGTATCGAAACTCTCTATATTGCCTTCCGGATTTTCCGTTTCCTGGGAGTGAATGGGTACGAGTAGAGATTCCTATTGAAAATGTGAGACGCACCTGGCAAATTTGCCCTAATGGACAGATATAACCCTTGGCAGTGTATTCTGAAACTGATCCGTTCAACAGGATATAAGGATTGGCAACAAGTGATGTATCGTTGATATGGCCTCCGCAGAACTGATCAGAGAGTTGTTGTTGTGTTTCTCCGTTGACAGGAAGAAGAAAACAATTTCGCCGTAAAGAGCCTTTGAAAGACTGGATACCAATGACTCTGGGACAAGTTGAATTTTCGGAAATAATGAAGTTATTGGGCACATACGAGAATAAAATCATCGCAAATAAGACAAAAAGTGCCACGTTTGCTAGTAGAGGCCGAGCCGTTTTCAAAGAGTGCATAATGGTCTACAGGGACGATTAGAGCTCAGGGAATATCAAAATAGTCGATAGCACTGACTGTAGTACCAGAGGTAATGGTCAACAACCGTGCCGTCCTGATCACGCTCAGTGCTCGAAAAACACCGATATGATGGGCCCCATCCTCCAAACCTAGCATCGCCAGAATGAAAGACGTCCAAAACCCCAAGATAGCCACGAAATCAATCCTTCCCCAGCTTTGCCTGAGATACGGCACACTTCTCATGGTCTTGTTATGTGACTGATTTATGCTCAATTTGAACGGCAGCGACAGAGTCTCCTGGGGATCCTTCCGGTCTGAGCGTAAGACGCTCGAAAAGAAGGTAGGCTGCGGAGGGTCTCGGAGAACGCTATGGGACGCTTGAGCGACGTGCTTAATTTTTTCGGTAACAGGATTGATAGGTATAGTCTGTGACATGGAGGGATTGTGATTCTGTGGCTCTGGGGTTACATTGTGGGAATTGGGTAATTCAAAAGGCCTCTTGAGATTACGGTTGAGTCTGTTGAAACGTTCGGTAATGGAGAGCCCACGAGAGAGGGGTCCGCCAACATTAATTGCTAGGGTAAGTTGACGCGGAAAAGTGTTGTTGGTAGAAGATGACTGCGAAGGCATGGAGATATCGGCAGGGCTCGCCAAAGGCGACGTGAAAAAGGTTGAAGCGGAAATGTCGGGATCGAGGATGAACCCTGAAACACATATTCGAGCAAATGCTTCGAGACTGACGAAAACTGGTTTAGATATTGATTACAGCGAGAAGCAAGCGACGTACGTGAATAAGACGAAGAGCACGAAAAGTACATAATCCTCCCATTCGTGGAAGTATCCAGTAACGTGAGGAGGGAGAGTGTCGCCGACATTAGCGCCGTCGGGGAGGGTCAGGCTATGTGATGCCTGGAGTGTGAGGACAACGGCATTCACAATGATAAGAAGCAGTATAATGGGTTCCGTCCACCTGAAAGAAAGTTTAAATGTGTGAAATGTGACAGAAGACACGCTACTCACGGGTATATGAGCCAACTATACAACCACAATCGTAACTTGTTACGAGGTCCGAGAAAACAAAGCGTACGTCCACGTATGGGTAATCTTGCACTGAGGTCTGGTAATGGTTCATCATCCGCAGTTTCTTCGTTCTTCTCACTATCATCGTCGGGAAGTCTGACCTGGCTTTCGAGTGCACTATTACCGAAATTGACCACACGAAGAGAAGCCCGGCGTAAGGATTTTGATACGGTCTTCAAGGCGCTTCCGGTTTTTTTGAGAGGAGAAGGCGAAGCATTATACCGGACCGTCCTTCTCTTTGCCCGTGGTGAAAGAGCTCCAGCAGTCCTTTCCATATCCGTCCCTCCAAATTCTTCCCTCCATCTCTCTGTGGGATTCCTTGACATATTGGTTGTCAATCTTGCCTGGTCATCTTCTCTGGTTCCGTCCATGTCCATGTCAAGCAGTGAAGTTGTTGATGGACCTGCGTGGGCGGTGGTATAATAGCTGAGGGTGTAGTCTTCTTCTGGTTGAGCGTCGTATTGTGTGGTGGTAGCGAATGGAATGGTAGCAAAAGAACGGTCATCCGTTGGTGAGTCTTGAAAAGGATCGTCGTGGACAGTGTAATGTGCTGAATTTGTGGCGCCTGGCTGTGTATCAAGTTGCAAAGGATCCTGTCCTAGGTCCACCTTGCCCCAACTGGTACGTCTCCGGGAGTTGTTGTTGGACGGCTCGAGAGACGGTGAAGGAGGAATACCGGCAGGAGTTCTAGTTAGATCAATGGCGGAAGATGATGAACTGCGACGAAGATATTTGTCCTGCGAGTCCATAAGAGATTGAAAGTCGTAATTATACGCGCTCGAAGACGAGCAAATGTCGGCGCTTCGTCGCGAAGGATGCAGAAATTATAGTATCCTGGGAACTTCTGATCTCTCGCGGCATTTAAATGCCGTCACTCACCTTGAATGGTTTATTTTTCCCTCACTTTACGAAATCACTCCAATCGCACGATATCCCGCAGTACAAGGCTGCGCATATGAGAAATTCAGAAGGTAAAGTACAAGATGTAAGTGTAAAAGTCATTGGAGA
>MU795463.1:0-21481 GCA_027886305.1 Lentinula aff. lateritia | reverse complement strand
ACCTGGGTCAGAATAGGTCTTAAGGTAGGGTTTGGTGTAAAAGGGTTTATGTTGTAGCGTGCTAGGAGCAGGCTGGAGCTCGAAGGGAGCTACGGAACCGCGACCGAAAACAGGAATGACCTAGTAGTGGCTGGGACGAAGAGATATGACCCTTGAAGGAGTTCCTATGAGGTCCAGGGAGGTCCCTAAGGCGTGGGGAGGTTAGGTAGCAGTACTGGACCTAGTAGTATTGCGTAGTAGGAGTTGTACTCACTGAAACGTCAATATAGGATCGAGTAGGTCGTAATGGAGATGGGTCTCGAGTGTGTAAGCTCCCGAGAAGGTATACGCCCGGGAGGGTAGGTCCCCGGGGACTGAGCTTGAGGGTGGACATCCTCGAGTGTTGGAGGTTGTAATGGAGAAGCAATACACAGTTCGACGTAAGAGGTAGCTTCAACGTTACCTAGATCGAGGTCCCGAAGCCTATGGAGTAGCTAGGGAGCTCGAGGAGGTTTGGGGAAGGGTGGCTCACCAAAGCATTTAGGCGTTGGGGAGCTTTAGTATTGTTCGAGGGAGCTCGGAGACTCACTCGGATGGCTTAGACTGGAAGTAAAAGCATATATTTGATCGTATAGATGATCGGAGAGACAATCGACAAGAGTAGAGAGAAACTGAGATAGAGAAACTGAGAGTAAAGAGAAATCCGTATGGTTATCAGGTACAAAGGGACAGGGACTGGACCTATGCAAAAGGGTGTGTGTTCAAAATATACCAAGCTGGGGACGTTTATGTTACCGAGGATACTTATATAGGTGGGATGAATGGATAAAGAGACATTGTGATAAACGAGCATCTAATGGGGATGGCGTGAAGTGCGGAACCCATGAGGCTAAATTGATAGGGGATTGTCCGGTGGCATACACGAGTCTCGGGACTGTTGCTTCAGATGGAGGTTAGTATTGGTCGGGAGGTTGGCTAGGGTTCCGTGGTTCATAGGGGTTTCATGGGAGGTTATTTAGGAGGTGGAGAGGAGCTGGTAAGCAGTTCTGGGATGTCTAGGAGGGTAGCAAGGGGAGCTTTTAGGGACAGGGCATGACAGCAATGAGCCAGAAGACTTATAGACAAGAGAGGACGAACTAAGTTGAAGAGGGGATCTAAGTTGATAATTAAACTGAGGAACTACAGTATCATACAGGCAGTATTTATATCTACGGAACGGTGCATCGGGGTGGAGCGCCAGACTAACTACTAGGAGCTATACGTGTAGTACCTGCAGGGTAGAGCAAAAGACAATAAGGAGAGACTAGAATGAAAGGGTATTGAGTAGTTGATATAAATACGCCTGTACTGTACTTTAGTTCCTCAGTTTAATTATCAACTTAGATTATCCTCATCAACTCAGATCATCCTCTTCAACTCTTCAGGCTCATCACCTAGAAGTACTTTGACTCTAACCTCAGGACTTACAAGTCTTTTGGTTCGCTCCTCGTTGCCGGTGATACCGCTGCCCTGACTTGGCTGCTCCTGGTTCTCTCCTTCTCTACCCGACTCTCCAGGGACCAGCGGCATAACAGCAGTGTTGTTAATAACTTCACCACTGTCCCACCACAGCTTCCGCCCTTAGTTACTGATTGGCTCTTGGCACGGCTAACTGGTATACATGATCTTAACAGCCACCTTCTTTATTCTCAAACTGTACAGTATTACATCGTCATTTCTCGCAGATCAGATTGTGTATATAAAGCCAGCCCCCCACTACCTGGTCCCTTATCTTGACCTCTCTGTCATTATCTTGGGACCAGGTATGTGCCTACTTACTAGTACTTACAACTACGATACTGATATAACTCTGTCATTATCTTGGGACCAGTCTGTCCATGCTTTGTTCAGTTGCTCCACCTCTACTGCCTGCTCAGTTGCTCTGCTTCTACTGCCTGCTCAGTTGCTCCGCTTCTACCGCTTGCTCAGTTGCTCTGCTCCGCACCACTGTCCCGCTTAGTCACTCCGTCACTGATGCTTTGTGACAAGGTCTTCCTGAGTGCTCTCATACTATATCAGGTCATTGTAGTCCTTGGTTGTGGTCCCTGTAGCTCCCTTCAAGTTCCAGCCTACTCTTAGCATGCTACCCAATACCACTTATAAGACCAATTCTGACCCAGGTCTTACAACCACTATGAGTGAGAATAAGCATAGAAAACATGAAACAAAAATAGAATAATCATTCATGAAGTGTACCTAACTGGACTTGTATTGCCTAATGCCCATATCCATCCAATATATGGGAAGGCATTTTTTCTCAATCTCCTTTGATAACTGCTTTTCCTTCTTTTGTCTCTTGGCTTTGGCAAGTTTCTCAGCTTCCACTGCTTCCTGTCTTCTCTGCTCTCTCAGGGCTTCCACCTCCTGTACTACCTGTATTTTGGTATTGTATTCTGAGTCCTCCAATGTGTGCTTCCCATTGATCTTTGAGATGTTGGATCATGAGTTCATTCATGGTGACTTCAGGAGTGTTTGCATCTGTGACAAGAGCAATTCACATGAAAGCATATGCTTCAACTGCAAAGTCTGGGGCAGGTATCTTAGCCAGGTCAAAGTCTATGTGTTCAGCTATTTGTGAATTCGGCAGGGGGAGCTACATGGAAGAAAGACAGAGAGAGAGAGCTACTATACTAGTACTACGCTGCTTTGTGAGAAGATACCGCATCACGTGTCCGTTCGAAGACTCTGGTTTGCTGCGTCTCGATTCCCTTGACTGTCAAACTGCCATCTTTGCAAATGGCCGCGTATGACACGAGTAGAACACAACAGCAACTATTATTCACTGTAGTCAACTGATTGTATGAGGGGCAAAAGAGTGGACTGCCAGAAGATTGATAGAATAGGATACGGGTACGCGTATATACAAAAGTGGAGTTCTTACAGAGATAAGCTACGTTTACCGAGGCCCTTCATCTTTGAGGTTGGACATGTCGACCTTACCTTCGTCTATCCATTTCTGCTTCACTATCTTCGTCCTCTCTGCGAAATACAATCTGTAGACCAAACGAATGGTCCCTTCACTGACCCCAGCTACATCTCCTATGTCCTTTAAAGTTTTAGGGGTGTTCAGCAGGCAGCAAGTGAAATAAATGGCGCCTCCAGCAATGGAAACTGGGCTCCGTCCGTCAGCAATGCCATGTTCACGTGCAGCAACGATGATATCGGCACAGTAGGACTGAACTTTCGGCGGAAGGTCAAGATGGTTACAGTAACGCACGACGAGGCTCTCCGGACCTGTCGAGGGCGTCAGAGAAGCATGAGTCGCAGAGGCGCCAGGTGTAAGATTGAATGCCTGTTCCAAAGCTTTGTAGCATTGTCCAAGAGTCTTTTTCGTTACGTGAGTCAGGTTGCATATTTCCCGGAATGTCCGCGGTACATGGGCTTGTCGACAGGCAATGAATATACATGCAGCGATGACTGGGTCGGGCTGTTTTCCTCGAAGAAGTTTTTCCTCATCAGAACGTTTGTAAAGCTGTTTGGCGATATCCGCTATGGTTTTGGGAAGGGAGAATTGATCACACCAGGAGGAGATGTCACGAAAGGCGGTAAGGAGATTACGTTCGGCACGAGAGGACTGAGAACGAGAAGCGGCACGTTGAAGCTCACGAGCTAGACCAGAACCACCGTCTTGGAAAGAGATTACCGTGTCAAGTTGTTCGATGCCATCCATCAACGGGTCTGAAGCAGCACCGACACGAGAAGGATCGTCTCCTTCATCGTTTGCGAATGTCTGCACCAAATGATTGTCAAAATCGACTAAAGAGATAAGTGGCCAAGGGACTGACTCTCCATTCACTTCGCGTATCGACAACCCTGTCCCCAAGCACCAGCCCACAAGTACCACAGACCAAGTCTCCTGAACTGAATTCCTCAACGATATTGGGATTTGGGTCCCTACATTCCGGGCAGATGAGACGAACGGCCAAGTCTGGTGCAAAAGTTTGCTGAGTGGCTTTTGCGGGGGGTTGAGCAAGGGGAAAGGGTTGAGAATACGCCATCTGTGATTATGATTTGCGGAGAAAAAGAGTACAACTTTAGCATGGGCAAATGAAGGGGTTCTATTCGAACATGAAGGTATGGTAAAGTAGGTGCTGTCTGGCAGGCACAGTTTTGGAAAACATACCAAAGAGTGACTACAGATACTGAGATGGCGGATTACTGGGAAATCGTGCTCCAAAGAACCGTCGTGGTGGTGGTTTCCAGTCAAGGAAGCTGCGCAATAATTTCGAATTGAAGCCGCAACAACAATGGATCAGATTAGTAATAAAATGCTGTGCACCAATTCTTACAAGTTGAGCTCATGTCAAAAGCGACCGGAGCACCTGGGACAAAAAAGTCTTTGCAACCCAGTCGAAAGGGGAAAAAGGCCTGGCGTAAAAATGTCAATCTCAAAGACCTAGAAGAAGGATTGGAAGAACGAAGAGGAGAGGAAAGATTATTTGGGGGCGCTCTCAGTGAGAAGCCCGACTTGGCTCTTTTCCAGATCGACAAAGAGGGTGATGAAAATTGTAAGCTCTCAGTCTCGATTCAATTTTATACTAAGTGAGAATCACAGTACGCTCGATACTTCCCAAACCCAAACTGTCCCAATTGACATCGTTGAAAATTCTTTCAGAACGAAGCGCAGTTCCTGCTGTCTTTTCGAGGACAACTGGTGATGCGAATCGCAAACATCGTCTTTCTCGAGAAGAAAAAGATCGATTACTCAAAGAAGCAAAACGTCAACGGAAAGGTCCCTTCGGCGCCATTGTCGATAACCGCGATGGCTGGTCCTCGGGTGCCGCAGCCTCCGGAGGTCAGTTTGATTTGTGGTAAACTAGCAGGATTTATCTCACCTCATACAGGTGTTTCGGAAGCAGTGAAGTCGGCTGGTCAGTATGATCCATGGGCCGCTTCGCCTCCATTACTCCCCGAATCCATTCCTCTTCCTATTGCGAACCCTCCTCCTTCGCATGCGCCATCACAAACATCCGAGATATCCACCAACCCTCGAAGCCTTATTTACCTACCTGCTGTACCTTTACCGCATGCTGGGACATCTTACAATCCACCCGTTCAAGCGCATACGGAGCTCTTACACCGTGCTCATGATCAAGAGACAGTTCGTTTGCGTGAAGACATACGGTGGAAAGAGATTGGCCAAGCTATAAAAGACGGAGTGACCACACAGCCAGATCCAGTCTCTGGTGTAGAAGAGATGGTCTCCCACAACCTTGAAGAGGACGTTGATCAAGAGGAAAAAGGGGAGGAAACCTTACCACTGAGAAAGATTCCCCAGCGTAAAACAAAAGCGGAACGACGAAAAGCGACGAAGTTACTTGCACAAAAGCGTATCCTCGCCGAACGAGCGGCTAAACGACGTCAGCTATCATACTTGGCCGAGCTGAATGCGAAACACTCGAGGCGGACGGGAAATTTACCAGCCCCTCAAGAACTTGTCCAACAGCGGAAAAAGGCATCCCAGGAAAAGTTGAAAGTTGGAATCGCGGGTCAAAAGATTGGGAAACATCGCGTTCCAGAAACTCTTGTTGATGTACAGCTCGGAGATGAGCTGAGTGAGAGTTTGCGAGGGATAAAGGTGTGTGACCTGTGCGCCTGTATATCTGAATGACACTCATTGGAACATCTAGGTTGAGGGTAATCTTTTCAAAGATCGCTTTCTCAATCTACAACAGAGGGCGTTGATAGAGCCAAGACTAAGAGTTCTGTATGTATATTTGAACTTTTCTGCATACAAACGATTGACACGTGACCACGATCTTCTCGTAGGCCGAAGAGACGTCGTGTTCGTATGGTGGAATACGAAAAACATGCCTGGAAGAAGTTTAACCGGGAGCCAGAGTCGTAAATGAGGGGTCACCGGCGGTATACCTACTTACTTCATGAGTGCTACATACAGTAGTAATGAAAGCTCTCTCTCTATATATGCTCTTGCAATCCCCGCCCCGCAATGTTTCTCCACTATGGCTTCTATCCCCCAGATTTTTCTGCTCTTCCTACCGAATGTACTAGTCTCGAGTACAAGACTGACGATATACGCGATGTTTATATGTGGTGCAAATAGGCGCTAAACTAGCGCTGGCCGGCTCACACTGACTAGTCCTTCTAATTCAAAGTTGAGCAATAACAACATGGCTCGTTCGTCTTTCGTTCTCTTCATGCCAAGCAACGACTAATTGCTCTGCTCATCAACAGATGACCTGAACTCAATCGTCGCTTTTCCATCTTCTAATTACCAGGACAGAACATCCGTCTATTCTGTACAATCTTCGATCTCGACAAATTCTAACGATTCACTGCCGCAGCCGCCGACTCTCCCTTATCTGCCTTTTAGACGAATATCTCTCCCTTCACTGCCTCCGAGCCAGAGTATTCAACATTCTTCTCTGCGCCGTCAAACCATCCAGCCCCTGCAGCCTCAAAGGGCGAGTATTGCTAGTTTTGAGTCTTTTCCCGCCATAGAGGAAAGAGAACGTCATGAAAGTAAATCCATCGCAAGAAATCATCTGGTCCCAAAAAATAGGAAGTCCACGGGTTTCTCTAGTTCAAATGTCACTCCCAGGAAAGGTAAGAGAAAGACTGCTGTTTCTATGCAGACGGACTCAAGGCCTCCTTCGATTTCACCAATGCGTCAAAAATCTCGGGGTCTTTCAGTCTTACCACTTGATGATCCTCTGCTGGTGAAGAGAAGAAAGGTCATGATAGAGTTCTACGAAACTGAAAAGGTCTACGTCGAAGGATTGAATTTAATCTACGAGGTGATTACGGTTTCTGATTAATCTACTAGAATAAGACTTATCAACATGTATCATCCATTCTGCAGCAATTTCTCCTTCCCATCCTCAACTCCCTTGACACACCTACACCTATCCTTGAGAGACCGCTACTTACTGCCGTATTTAGCAATTTCGTCGATATCTGGAACCTTCATCACTCATTCTATAGCGAACTTACAAGCCTATTCTTTGCGTCGGAACAGAAACGTTCTGATCTACCTTCGTCGAGTCTCAGTACAACTCAACTTGGGCCAACTGATAATCAAACGTTCTCAGTATTCCCTTCTTCTCCGCCCCCTCTTTCTACTGTCCTCCTCACTCACTTTCCCTACCTTTCGCTCTACACACCGTTCATCACTGCGTTCCCACAAATTTTATCCGCTCTCAATACTCTGCTAACACCTACTCACTACTATCGACAGCGAGCTCGAGCACAAACCCGTGCTGCTGCTCGTGCGCAATCTTCGACACCATCGTCCATTACCTCCCCTTCGAAAGGCATTGAGCTCAAATACGAGAAACGTTTTGCAGATTTCGTAGCAACACAAGAAAAGCATCCACGCTGTGGAAAGCTGCAACTGAGGGATTGGCTATTGACTATCGTGCAGAGATGTCCAAGATACTTACTGCTGCTGCGTGATTTGCTGAGTTGCACACCGGGAGAGGCCCGATTGCCTCCAGAGGAGGGAAAGGAAGGCGTACAAGAGAAGATGGCAGAAGACAAGAGGAGGTGGTATCGCGAAGCGTCAAAGGAAGAAGAAAGAGAGAGAGAAAGATTGATCCAAGTATTTGGGCTGGTGTCGAAAAGTGAGCAACTATAGCTGGTTTTTGAAGCACTTGTCAATATCTTTCACAGTAATAAATTCGCTCAACACTTCCATATGGTCACACTCTGAAACTCTTGCCCTACTTGCCCTTCAGCGCTCTACGCCCAACCTTCCCTCAGATGAATTTCAGTTCATCTCCCCAGGACGAACATTGCTTAAACGGGGAACACTCTTGCAGGTTGAAAATCCTGACGCCAGAGTAAGACGCGGTGAGAGCAAAGATGGTGACATGCGCCCTCGCGAAAGAGAATTTCTTCTCTTTTCAGATTGTCTTGTCTGGCTCGCAAACGGGGAGTCAGAAAAGAAAGAGAAGGAGTGGAATTTTGAACTCGACTTGAGTTCTATCTGGAGCTCATTTATGGGTAGTGGCACATCTTCGCCTAACAAAAATGTAGGCGTCCAGAGACCAAGATCTGCTGCCTTGGTAAAATCTACACCGATGATCGTCGAGGAAGAATTTGATATTGATACTATTGATAAACCTGACGACTATAACAGCTCGGATCACAAAATCCACGTAATCCCTGCATCTGCCATTCCTCGAAATCTCAGACGACCTCCTATGGTGAGGACAAGGAGCAAAAGTGAGGCAGAACTTCCCGTCCTACAAGGAAAAGCTGCAGTGCCGTCGACGTCACACGATAGTTCACCCTCTTCTGCTCAAAGCCAACCTGCCTTAGCTGTTGACAAAAACGCTCGTCGAATAACTCATCAATCGAACTTCGCCCGTACCAATAAAAACCCCGTGCTACACATACATGGGAGGGGACGGAAGGACAGTTCTACCTCTCCTGGATACGGTGGTATGGATCAAGACCAGTGGTTATTTAAGGGCAGAATTGAGTTGGTCAACCTGGAGATTGTGGTCGATACTAGTTTTACTGCCGAGGACGAGCTTGAGGAGCTAGGCTCTGATCCACTCAACGAGATCAAATGGAGGTGGGAAGTTTTGAGTCCTGAAGGAAGTTTTGTCTTATATGCTGGTGAGCACTACTTGCATACATTTATCACCTGCATGATGTTGATTACTTCTCAAGCTTCAGTTCAAGAACGCACGGAATGGACCACGCTTATTCGACAAGCCAAGTCTCAACAGCTTGTTGCATTAAATGCTCACCATCCCAATTCAACTCTGACTTCGAGCGAAGCAACGCAACATATCCGTCGCGCTCTGCAGGCATTGCCGTTTGCTCCGAATGACGTTCGAATGCAAGGTCAAGCCGAAAAGAGTTTGAGGAAAGGCAGCATAGATAGTGGAGATGGAGCGAGCGCCGATGGCATTGAAGAAGGATTCAAGAAAGGCAAAGAACGGGTAAATTCCGCGAAAAAACATAGAAAATCTAGGTCGAAAGACCAAAAGTCTTCCAATCCTGAATGGCACAAGGAACGTAGATTAAAAGTTGAGCACTGGGTTCCGGCGATCTGGATTCCCGATGAAAAAGCAGAGGGATGCATGCGCTGTGGAAGGATATTCGGATGGAGGAGAAGGAGACATCATTGCCGACTTTGTGGGCGATGTGTCTGCTCCTCCTGCTCAGAAAAGGCAAGGCATCAAATTATGTGTCCGCTATCTCGAATGTTCACGGTTCCATAGACCTTCTATATCACAGATCCCAATATAAAGGATGACGATGTGTCTAGCAAGCCCGCTCGAGCGTGTAATGCTTGTTATGAATCCGTCTTTCCATTGATTGATCACCATTCTGATCCGGAAAACAAGGCAGACGATTCCACCGTCCGTACAAGATCTCATCCTCTGCCACCTCATTCCTTCGTCTCTGGTTCAACATCCAGTTTCCTTCCTCCCAGTACCAGCGCCATGACATACGCTTCCAATACAGACACCATAACTTCACTCTCTCGTCTGCCTTCGTGGATGACTATGTCCGTACCTTCCCTTGCATTGTCCCCAAGCTCCAATAATTTTGGAGTAAGTGCAAGGATTAAAAGCAAAGGCAAGGAACTTTCAGGACCAGAGGCTCTGATGGCTATCGACAGTAAACGATATGGCTATGGTCTCGAAGAACAGAGGCAGTCCGACAACTCAGGGAAAAATCGATCCAGTAGAGATAGTGGTGTCGTGTTCGATTTGGATAGCTCGACAGATGATGTAGTACAACCAATCCGAAGGGGCTCACGTATGAAGTTGCGCTCGCAATCTTCTTCTGGGTCTCGGCCCAGAAGCTATATAGAGGTCTTTCATTCGGCTGGCGGGGGTGATACACCTCAACCTCAAACTTCGGTGCAAGCCGCTTCCCTTCTAGAAGAGATGGCTGAGTTTAATGAGGATACCATTGCAAGATTGGCATATGTGGACGGAGAGGACTCGTCTGTTCTATCAAGCTCGTCTGTCAACAGCTCAAGGCGGCACGCAACCATCGATATCTCCACTTCAAGTTCCTCCGTCTCGTCGTCTATCTCGCCCCCGATCTCATCTGGGGAACTCAATGTCCAAGGCAGAAGTCTCCTTTCTAATGCATCATTAGCAGAACGTAGAGAAGATACTGTACGCCGGAATAAGCGGTTCTCTATGCCTGCAGTCGCTCTTCAGACAACCAGCGTCGTTGCACGAACGCAGAGCATGTCACCGGAATCATCAGGGATGGTTTCACATGAAAAAATTGCTGCCTTTGTGGAAGGTGGTTCTCCAGGCAGAGATCAGGACGGGAAACGAGTCTCTGGAAGCAAAATCGGTGGTCTTCCTGGAATGTCTGGCACACGCTTGAAGAGGTTTTCCTTGGTCCTCGGAGGGCGTCTTGGACACTCGACTGGTATTCACACTGGTAGTTGCAATGAGCATGCATCTCCAAGCAGTCGACGCAAAGGCGGGGGTGACGAAAACAAGACACAGGAAGGGTCAGATTTAGGGAAGGGAGTGGCGGCGAGTAGACTAAACGAACTTCTAGAAAGATCCAAGCATAACGAATGTTGAACACTGAAGGATATTGCTATTTCTTTGTATTGATAGTAAGGTACTGTAACTAATTGTCAAGCAGACGGTATAATCTCGTGTTCTGCCGGTGCGTTCTGCATTCCGATGGATCTGTGTTTGAGTTCATGTCAAGCATACTGTAGTGATAGCCCACTCTTACATACATTCACCATGCCCCACTCCTAGTCATCACTGTAGTGAGTGCAATTAGTCTACAAAGCAGAGACATCATATCTTAGTTATCTAGCTATTCCTTTAGTTGTTTCACTCCTTGCTTACAATATTCCAAGCCGTTATAAGTGCAAACAATTGTGGACACCCATTATCATGCCTCATGCATTGACAGTACATACAAGACCAAACAAACCTGTTTTCCTACTACAGTTGAAAGATACAAATCAATACTCACTCTACTGATATTCTTTCATTGTTATTGTGTTTGTTGGAGTACTGAGCAACTATAACACTAGTATCCCAACCTACTATTGTTATATTAAGACATTCATTGAGTGTTTCATTCAGCCAGGTGGCATACTGCTTGGGTTAGCTGAAGGGCACTCCAGTGTGTTCAACTTCAACAAGTGCAGTCTCCTTCAACATCTGTCACAAAGTATGTAGCCCCTATCATTTTCCTTTTCTCACTATCTCTACGCCCTTATTTGTATGATACATCACTCCACCACTGTCAAACCCTCATTGATTACTGATCCACCTGACCCCCTTCATCAATTACTGATCCATCTGTTACCCTTCTCCTTCTATCGGCTTCTGCCACCTTCTTCACTCTTGAACTGTACAGTATTACATTGTTATTTCTCGCAGATTGGATTGTGTATATAAAGCCAGCTCCCCACTACCTGGTCCCTCATCTTGACCTCTCTGTCATTATCTTGGGACCAGGTACCTATGTGCTTACTTACTAGTACTTATGACTACAATACTAATATAACTCTGTCATTATCTGTCATATGCATGCAATTCACCCCATACGCTTCCCGGCCCGGCCCGGAGCGGCCGGACTTCGGAATAATAACCTTGTGACTTATTTATTATTCCGAGCTTTCATCGAGGTCTTGTGACTATATTTGGGAGGTATATAAGCTAGAATACTTTGTATGTTGTAGTCAAGCTTGAAATCAAGTGTACCACCTTATCCCACTCTTTAATATCTCCTTTACCTTTACTTCTGAGCTGCTCCGGACTCCCGGATCACAGGAACCCCATCTAGGCTGCTCATCTTGACATTATATCATTGCCATTATATTCCCAGGGACACAACAATGTGTGAAGGGTGTTGCTAATAGCTTCACCGACGTCCCACTCCCAGTGTGTACTACAGGCCAATACTCAGCTCCAGTCCTCGGAATTATCCCGGGCCATTTTCCGGCCCATATCCGACCTCGGAACCTCTATATTGTTGACCTGTAGGCACGGTCTTGTCATTATCTTGGGACCAGTCTGTCCATGCTCCACTTCTACTGCTTGCTCAGTTGCTCCGCCACACTACTTGCCCCGTTGCTCCACACTGCTGCCCCACTTAGTCACTCCATCACTGATGCTTTGTGACAACATCAACCTTAGGACTTATAGCTCCTTTGGTTCGCTCCTTATCATCAGAGTCCCCACCACACTCAGCTTGGCTGCTACTTGTACCTCTCCTCCTATTTACTTCCTCTGGGGACAAACAGCATAATGGTGGTGTTGTTAATAACTTCATTACTGTCCCATTGGATTCCACACTTGGTTACTAATCAGCCATTGGTATGGCTTACTGGTATACATGATCTTAACAGGTTCCACAAAGGTTTCAAGAGCTTGTCTTAAAGGGTGTGTAATCAAAATATATCAAGCTGGGGCTTGGGACACTACGGAGCTGCTGAAATAGGTACAGGGAAGTTAACAATGAAACATTGGGGGATCTGGTGAGCTGGTGGGCATAAGGTAGATGATTGAGATCAAGTACAAATGGAGATAGTGTGTGTTGTACATAGGTTTGAAGGTCCTGAGCCCTTGAGGTATAGGTCAGTGTCATGGGAGCCACTGTGAACCTCATAAGTAGGAGAATAACAAGAGGGAGGTATGCAGGGGTGTGAGGGGGTTCCTGTTAAGATCATGTATACCATGAAGCTATGCCAAGGGTCGTTTGGTACCAGAGTGTGGAAGCTATATCGGGACAGTGGTGAAGTTATTAACAACACTGCCATTATACCGCTAGTCTCCAGAAAGTGAAGTCAGAGATGGAGGTACAAGTAACAGCCAGGCTGAGCTTGACAGTGAAACTGATGATGAGGAACAAACCAAAGAACTTAGAAGTTTTAAGGCTGAGACAGAGGTGCTTAAGATATAAGCCTTAAGACTTTCAGGAAACAGAGAGAGCGATCTGGTGTGATCTAAGATGATAATTGAACTGAGGAACTAAAGTACAATACAGGAGTATTTATACCAACTACTTGGCAGTTCGGAGCGAAGTGCCAGACTAACTAATAGAGGCTGTACGTTTAGTACCATCAGGACTAACATGGGTATTACTCTGTTTTTTGCTAACAAAGGATACCACCCCAATATCACTGTTCAGCCCGAGGTCAACATGAAGTCTGATCTAGCCAGAGACTTTGTGGTTAACCTTGATGAACTCCACATTTTCTTTTGAGAGAAAATCCTCCTAGCTCAATTTTGTTACAAGGATCAAGCTGACAGGAAAAGAATCTTGCACCTGAGGTTTCCAATCAGTTCCGAAGTAGTTGTTATGGCTAAGCATATCAAATCTACTTGTCCTACTGGAAAATTCTCTAGAAAATATCTTGAGCCTTTCAAAGTCATCAGTTGACCTAGCACTTTGTCTTACGAGCTCAAACTCCTGGAATATCATTACCAAATTCACCCAGTATTCCATGTGTCTCAATTGGAGCCAGTTACACCAAACTCATTCCTGAACAGAACCCAATCTCCTCCACCTCCAATTGAAGTTGATAGTGAAGAGGAGTAAAATGTTGCCAAAATCTTAGACTCTCAATTGGATAGACATTACAAATGTTATCCTCTTTGGTATTATATTTGGTGGGCCAGTTATGAAGGTACTGACAATGAATTTTTTTGGGTTGCTGCTAATGAATTCATGCTGATGAACTGGTACTTGTATTTTATGCTCACTACCCTCACAAACCTGGACCTTGATTGCAAAACATCTTTCTTTGCTCCGAAATTCCATTCTCTGCCAAATTTACTTCAATGCGTTAAGAGAATTAACACAATAATAGCAAATTGAGTGTTTACCTTCTCTCTTATCATTGTTCATTCATCCTTATAATTGTTACTTTCTCTCTCATTGACTGTGTCATTGTTTATTTTCACTTCAGCTACTTATACTTTAAGAGTTACTTTTCCTTGCTGCTTTGCAGCTCATTTGTCTTTCCAATTCAAGAGAATATCATTTTTCTATACAAAAGCAAAAAATTTTGTTACAAAAAGGACACAAGAAGGAGCAAGAAGGGGCCCAGATTTTCTATATCTGATGTTTTACTCTACAACTCCTTTTTCTTCTCTTTTTCAGAACCTGCCACCTTCACCTTTTTCAGCACCAGCATCCCCTCTTTCTCCTTCCCCTTTTCCAAATCTACTGTTCATGTTGAATGAATATGGACCTTGAGCCAAAGCAGGTGATACGAGTCCAGTCAGGTATACTTCAAGAACACATATTTCAATTTTTTCTCTTATCTTGTGTTTCGATTTCAGTCTACCGTCGGTCTATATTCTGTAGATTCAAGAATTCCCCGCCCTCAGCTTTCTACATAATGCTGAGGGTGAGTTTATTAGATATTGACTTATTCCTACTCTAACTTTATATTCTCATGTAGTTAACTCGTTTGATAGGTGTTTATTATATAAGAAGAGCTTTCTACATAACACTGAGGTTAACTCGTTTGATAGGTTATAGGGCCCGCCGCTGTTGATCTAAATCGACTAAGATAACACCTTGTTGCACTACTAAAGCTCACAACGTTCACCATATCCATACATCTTGAAACCAAACAAATCATGGCTAGTAATGGTGCTGTTCCGCCTCCTATTCCAGAGGTTTCCGCAGATCTAAAATTTGACGGAGGGGTCAAAGTCAGCTGGACCCCCGTAAAACAAAGGATTGTGAACTTACTGAAAACCCAAGGCCTTCTTGGTTACACCGATGGGACCATCACCAAGCCTCCTCCAATTATCATCACCATTTCCCCTCCCACTCAATCTCCATCTCTTGACGCAGGAGCTGGGACAGTTCCCCCTCCATCTCCAGAACCAATGAGGGCGACAGCAATCTTCTCCCTAAATCCTTCTCTAGAGGAATGGATATTTTGTAATGACCGCGCCAGAGGGATAATAGAATCTCACATTGATGATTTACCTTCTTTGATGCCTGACGTAGATGAGAAGACAGTGAAAGAAGTCCTAGAGACATTGGAAAATGAGTTTGCTAGAAAAGATGGGATGCGCAAGGTACTTATGGAGTGAAACCTATGATCCCTGACATTTCACGAGACCATCCCAATTGACGAATTCTTCAATCAACTGCGTGCACCTCGAAAAGATGTGGTCGAGGCTGGAAATACTATCACTGATTCCCAATTCCAAGAAATAGCCATAGCAGCATTTCCTACAAATGTGTTCGACAATATCATCCAGAATATAATGGCAAACACTTCCCTCTACTCTACTGCAGCGTCGGTGATCCAGCAGATCTCCTTCCAATACTCTCGGGTAGAGAATCGCCCTGATGCCATTGTATCTGGGGATCGTATCTCCCAGGCGCATACGGCTTCCACTACTCCTATTTCCCCGCACGCTGCGTTATTGTTGAGAATTGAACAGTTGGAATCGATAATTGCGGGGAAGATGGCAAGATCTGGAAATGGAGATAAAAAAATGCTATAACTGTGGACGCATCGGCCATCTGAAGGACAAGTGCTTCAGGAAAGGAGGAGGGAAAGAAGGACAATACCCATCATGGTGGAGAGGGAAGAAAGATAAAACCGTTAATCAGAATCCCACATCATCCATGGCCATTGGTGAACCTACATTGCGCTATGCTATGGCAGCATCTGATTTGCTTCACCCCACCGGAGAACTGTATGCAGACTCGGGAGCCACAGACCACTTCTTTCGAGATCGAAATGACTTCATGACCTACATGGAGTGTGATAGGATTGGTCAATCTTCAGAAATATCTACAGGCTTGGTTATTAAGGGAGTGGGAAGGCAAAGAAGACAGTCGTGGAAAATGGGAAGGTCATGACACTCATCTTTGAAGGGGCACTCCATTGCCCCAACATATCATCCGACCTCATCTCCATAGCTCGCCTCGACAAACTAGGTTACCAGGTGCATTTCGGAAATGGATGCGTTAAGTTCAATTCACCAGGAGGACCTTATTTCCTGACTGGAAAAGGATTGAATGGTCTTTACAAACTCGAGGAAGCAAAAACCACTGCGCTTACCACTAAATCCCACTGTTACGATCATGTACACCGTGTAACCATGCCAGAGGTCACAGAGTGTCTAAGTGCAGAAGACGAGTGGGACAGTAGTGAAGTTATTAACAACACCGCTGTTACGCCGTTAGTCCCCGGAGATCGAGAGTATAGAGGGAGGAGCTAAGTAGCAGCCAAGTCGGAGCGGCGGTAACGCCGGTGACGAGGAGCGAACCAAAGAACGTCGAAGTCCTAAGGTAGAGTAGAATGTACTTCAAGGCGTTGAGCCTGAAGACTTAGAGGAGCACAGAGTTAAAGAGGGAATCTAAGTCGATAATTAAACTGAGGAACTACAGTAGCGTACAGGCAGTATTTATATCTATGGAGCGGCGCAACGGTGCGGAGCGCCAGACTAACTACTAGGAGCTATACGAGTAGTACCTGCAGGGTAGAGTAAAAGACAATAAGGAGGGACTAGAACGAAAGGGTATGTGTAGCGAGAAAGAACAATAAGAGTGAGATTACAATAAACGCTGGATCTTCGGAATACCGAGCGGCGGAATGGAGGCCCGAGGCATGGTCTTGACACCCACTCCCTACATTGTCCAGTAGACCTTAGCACATGGTACAGGCGGCTTGCATGCTGGTCATTTCCGACTCGACCTGTTGAAAGACAAACACCTTGTTGATGGATTCGCGGTTGCAAAGGATACGATAGCAGGTGAAGGGAAGTGCAAGAATTGCTTGATGGGGGGTGCGTTACGAAGACCATTTGATGCGCATGTGGAAGTAGAAAAAAAAATTGCTGGAACGAGTCCACCTAGACCTTACTGGGCCTATGAGAACTATGTCGAGAGGAGGATACTATTACTCACTTCCCATTGTTGACGGACACTCAGCATTCACCAAGGACTACTACCTCGTGAATAAGGAAGCAGAGTCAACTCTCATAGCAATGGAGAACTACAGAGTTTTTGCTGAGAACCAGACTGGAGAGAGACTGCGATGCATACGGGTTGATGGGGGAAAGGAATTCATTAACAAGAAATGGAGGAAGTGGGCCGACTTACATGGCATACGGATCGAACAAACCCCGGCATACTCCTCCTCAGCCAATGGTGTTGCTGAAAGGAAACATGGTGTTACGTTTGCCAAAGTCCGTACCATCCTCCACGAATCTAAACTACCCGACAATCTATGGGCTATGGCAGCAGCATACATGATATATACTGAAAATCTCTTACCTTCGATGTGCAATGGTCTCCGTATTCCTGCCGAATTTTTTTGGGGGGTACGTCAAGATATTTCACATCTTTGTCCATTTGGAGCTCGAGGTTGGGCAACAATAGTTGATGGCAGTCTGGGGAAAATGGATCTAAGAGCCATTGAAGGGAAAATGGTGGGTTACAGAGAACGTGGCGTGTACTTGTTATACCTACAAAATGGAGCAGTTATCACAAGTCGCGATGTTACATTCGAGGAAGGAATACCTCAGCATACCTTGGCGCCAGGTGGAGGGGAGGAAGAAGAGGATCAAGGGAACAACAAACATGTTCCAATACTTCCACCTAACGCCACAGACACCTTGGATGCCACAGATACCTCGGAGCTGATGCCGACTAAACCCGATCAATCTCTTCAAATTCCTAATCAAATTCCAACTTGATGGACTCAAACAAAATTCCAGCCGGATCCTAACATCCCCCTTTGTCACTCAAACTGACTTTCCACTTCTAAGCCAGTACCACATTCTATGCAGCCTCTGAAAAATCCACCTACCCAACACCGAGCACTCCTGGCATCTGTAGTGCAAGGATTCAACAAAGTGTCATCTGAATATAACACCACACTCATGGCTATTGGCATAATACCAGTCCCCAAGAGCTATTCCAAAACAATGGAAGATCCTGACAGGTGGTCTTCCGCCATTGAAAAGGAAATTCAATGCATGAGAGAATTCGGCATCTTCGGACCTCTGCAGGATCCTCCAGCTGGAGCCACTATCCTGGTTCCCCTGTGGGTGTTAGCTCATAAGTTTGAAAGGGACGGAAAAATTGTTGAAGAAAAGGCCCGCCTGGTTGTAAATGGGAGGACTCAGGAAGAGGGTAGAAATTACCACTATACATTTGCAGTGGTACTTCATTTCAAATCTCTCAGAATTCTTATTGCGCTCTGGGTTACTCTCGGCTACCCCATATGGCAGATCGACTTTGCCTCGGCCTATCTCAATGCTGATCTCGATGAAGAAATATACACGTGGCCCCCCAAAGGGTTCCCTGGGAGAAATACTGGGAAAGTCATGCGAATTCAGAAATCTATCTACGGTATGATGCAAGCGGGAAGGAACTGGTGGAAGACCCTTGACGGGACATACAGGGAACTCGGGTATACTCGAAATCAAGCCGACCAATGTGTAAGGAGTCGAGTATCCGGGTCAGGGGAGACCATGACCGGTACATACACAGATAATACACTTGGCAGATCCTCATCAATCCAGGAGATGATAAAGGCCAAAATGGAGATTGGGTCGAAGTATAGAATCAAAGAAACTGACAGCGTACAGTTTGCCCTCAGCATGAAACTTACACATGACAGAGACCAGGGAATAGCTACTTTATCTATGCCCACCTACTGGAACAACCTCCTCAGTCATCATGGTCTTCAAGATGTGAAACCAAAGTCTACTCCCCTCCCAAACAGCGCAGTCCTCTCGATCGGAACTTCCCCTCCTTCTACCGAAGACATTGAATTTATGCGAGAAAAGCCTTACCGAGAAATCCTAGGAGCCATTCAATTTGGTGCTGCCGCATGTCGTCCAGATATAGTGCATGCTGCAAATGTTCTCAGTCGTTTTGCTCATGACCCTCGAAAGGTCCACTGGCAGTATCTTATGCACTTAGTGTAATATATTAGTGGTACCCGGGATCTTGGAATCACCTATACCGGGATGGCTCCTGGAGGGCTATCCCCAATCATGTATGCAGACGCCGATTATGCTTCATGTGTGGACTCTCGTCATTCCACCTCTGGTGTTCTGACCATGATGGCTGGTGGACCAACGTTCTGGATGTCGAAATGTCAAGATGTTGTGGCCCTATTGACTACAGAGGCTGAATACATTGCTCTTGCCAAAGCGGTCCAACAAGCCAAATGGGTACATTCTTTTCTCTCGGAATTAGGTCATAGAGTTCCTCATCCTTTTCTCATATGATGTGATAACCAAGGTGCTATAGCAATCTCCGAGAACCAAAGTTCCACTCGCGGGTAAAGCATATTGATATTCGGTATCATTTTCTTCGAGATGCGGTAGAGAGTGGTGACATTGCTATTGAGTATATTCCTTCGGAGGAGAATCCAGCTGATATTCTCACTAAATCTCTCGGTGCTGCTATCCACAGTCGACAAGTGTCCCTCCTTGGTCTTAGGAAGTTGGTCCCTGACCGAGACTAGGGGAGTGTTGAACGAATATGGACCTTGAGCCAAAGCAGGCGATACAAGTCTGGTCAGGTACACTTCAAGAACACATATTTTAATTTTTTCTCTGATCTTGTGTTTCGATTTCAGTCTACCGTCGGTCTATTTTATTTATATTCTGTAGATTCAAGAATTCCCCGCCCTCAGCTTTCTACATAACGCTGAGGGTGAGTTTATTAGATATTGACTTATTCCTACTCAAACTTTATATTCTCATGTAGTTAACTCGTTTGATAGGTGTTTATTATATAAGAAGAGCTTTCTACATAACGCTGAGGTTAACTTGTTTGATAGTTCATGTCTTTTTTGGTGCTGGTTCTTTGTCTTCTTTGTCTTCTTTGTCTTCTTCTTCTTCTTCTTTTTCCCCTTCTTCTTCCTCTTCATTGTCATCACTTTCCTCCTCCACCCTTTGCCTCTTGTACTCCCACAGCTTTTCTGATATTACCCTCAATGGCGCGGAATCACCAGAGTTCCCATTACCAACCTTGTGTCTACTGCAATCAACCTTCTGTCAAGAAGTATTGATTTGTTCTGGTCATTGCCTCCCGCAACAACTGGATATCAGCAAGACGAGCCAACTGGCTTTCCATCACCACCATGCACTTCCCGGAGCCCCCTTCTTGCTGTTTGGATGCCATAGATCAGCCTGAGCATGAGCACCAGACCTTGGCATTGTGGCAGGGTTTACAGATATCTAACAAAGCTCCTCTTGCCAGCCTGCATCTGGCAAGAGATCTTCTTGCTCCTGCATGGTTTGCAGGGATCACACTCTTCATCATTGTTGTCTCTGCTGTGGTTGCCATTGTTGCTATCATTGGGGTTCCTGCCAACAGTCTAATGAATTGAGGGTCAAATAAGGTTTACATAAGCCAAATAGTCTTACCTCAGCCTGCTGTTTGCCTTTCCCTTTCTTTACTACCCTTGGTATTTTTACCTCCACTCTATAAGTAGAGGTAGATGCTTTATTAAGTGATGGTCCTTGCTGGCTTTGGGTGGCCACAGCCGCTGCCAGTTTTCTCCTCCTCTCTGCTGCCTCCTCCTCTTTCCTTTCAGCATTCTCGGCCCAAGCGGCAGCCTGCTGCCTGTTCTTCTCCTCCTCTGCTGCCAGTCTGGCTGCTTCCTTCACTGCCTTTCTCTTGGCCTCCTCCTTGGCCTTCCTTTTCTCCTTTAGTCTCCTCATCCTCTCTCTTGTTCGCTCCATCTCTAATTCTAACTCCCATTCCTCGTCAGAAGCAGTCAGCAAACCGTGTTGTGTTGGGGCCAGGGGTTGGTTGCCAACTCCACCAGTGACAGGAATGGAACTGACAGTGTTTGAGGTAGAGGTACTGGTAATAGTTCAGCTGGTGCCCATGTTTTGGACTTAGGATTTTTGAGATGGGTCCTAAGGCAAAACCCACACAGCTTTATACAAAAAAAAGTTGTGCATAGACCAGAAATGGCAGGTGCACTGAACCACAAATTTTGAGTTAAGTGCAATCACAGATTTTAGTAATGGCTTCTGAGGGCTTAAGCCTAAAAGGGAGATACTGTCAAGATCATGCTTTGGTGCTACCTTCTAATACTCAGCCTTCCAAGATTGGACTTCAAGAACTATTAAAGTTTGATTCTTCGGTGCACCATCCCAAGGCTTGGTATTCCGAGTTGTAGTTTTATTATAATTCTTATACAATTGTTCTTTCTTGTTACAAAATTCCTTTTTGACTAGTGTAGTTTTATTTTCTTATTCCTTACTCTGGAGGAACTAAACATACAGCCTCTAGTAACCAGTTTAGTGCTCCACCTGTCATGCCCTGACTTACCTACCCTACTTTTGCCCAACCTCGGAGAAACCCCCCTCGCCTCTCCTCTCATTGCAGGTGACAAGACCGTGCCTACAGGTCAACGATATAGAGGTTCTGAGGTCATGTTAAGATCATGCACACCGTGTAACCGTGCCAAAGGTCACAGAGTGTCTAAGTGCGGAAGACGAGTGGGACAGTAGTGAAGTTATTAACAACA
>MU795462.1:0-21513 GCA_027886305.1 Lentinula aff. lateritia | reverse complement strand
GGACGTGAAAGTGATGGAGTGATGTATCGTACAAATAAGGGCGTAGAGACGGTGAGAAAAGGAAAATGATAGGGGCTACGTACTTCATGACATGCCCTCCGATATAACTTCAGACCGGGGCTCCCTATTCATGTCCCAATTCTGGAGGGAGCTTTGTGGAGCACTAGGGATTGAATCCCGCCTATCTACTGCATATCACCCCCAGACAGACAGACAAACGGAACGAGTAAAGCAATCTGTGGAGGCGTACCTTCGGATCTATTGCTCCTATGACCAGGACGACTGGGACCTCCTCCTACCTATAGCTGAATCCGTATACAACAACACCCCAAACACGACGACGGGTGTCTCACCCTTCTTTGCTAACAAGTGATATCACCCAAAGCTGTCTATCACGCTGGAGCAAGTGCAAGGAGTGGAGGTCAATGAATATGTGTCCAACCTCAAGGAGTTACATACTTACCTCCAGGAACGAATCCGGGTAGCTAACAAGGCCTATGCGAAGTACGCAAACCAAAAATGCCAGGAGGCCCCGGACTGGAAGGAGGGTGTCAAGTCCATGCCTCGGGACCCCATTTCGCCGCTCGGTATTCCGAAGATCTACCGTTTATTGTAATCTCTTTCTTATTGTTCTTTCTCGCTACACATACCCTTTCATTCTAGTCTCTCCTTATTGTCTTTTACTTTACCCTGCAGGTACTACATGTATAGCTCCTAGTAGTTAGTCTGGCGCTCCGCACCGATGCGCCGATCCGTAGATATAAATACTGCCTGTACGCTATTGTAGTTCCTCAGTTTAATTATCAACTTAGATTCCCTTTCCAATTTAGACCGCCTCTTAGTCTTCAGGCTCATCGCCTTGAAGCACTCTCTACTCCAACCTTAGGACTTATAAGTTCTCTGGTTCGCTCCTCGTCACTGGCAATACCGCTGCTCCGACTTGGCTGCTCCTGGCTCCTCCCTTCTCTACTCTCGATCTCTGGGGGTAGCAGCGTAACGGCGGTGTTGTTAATAACTTTACGACTGTCCCACTCGTTCTTCCGCTCTTAGACACCTGTAACCTCTGGCATGGTTACACGGTGTACATGATCTTAACAGTTTTGGTATAAGGAGTTTATGTTGTAGCGTGCTAGGAGCAGGCTGGAGCTCGAAGGGAGCTACGGGAACCGCGACCGAGGACAGGAATGACCTAGTAGTGGCTGAGATAGAGAGATGTGACCCTTGAAGGGGTTCCTATAAGGTCCAGGGAGGTCCCTAAGGCGTAGGGAGGGGAGGTAGAAGTACGGAACCTAGTAATGTCGCGTAGTAGGAGTTGTACTCGCTAGAACGTCAACGTAAGATCGAATAGGTTGTAGTGGAAGTGGGTATGGAGTGTGTAAGCTCCTGTTAAGATCATGCACACCGTGTAACCGTGCCAGAGGTCACAGAGTGTCTAAGTGCGGAAGACGAATGGGACAGTAGTGAAGTTATTAACAACACCGCCGTTACGCCGTTAGTCCCCGGAGATCAAGAGTATAAGAGGGAGGAGCTAAGTAGCAGCCAAGTCGGAGCGGCGGTATCGCCGATGACGAGGAGCGAACCAAAGAACGTATAAGTCCTAAGGTAGAGTAGAACGTACTTCAAGGCAGTGAGCCTGAAAACTTAGAGGAGCAAGGAGTTAAGGAGGGAATCTAAGTCGATAATTAAACTGAGGAACTACAGTAGCGTACAAGCAGTATTTATATCTACGGAGCGGCGCAACGGTGCGGAGCGCCAGACTAACTACTGGGAGTTATACGTGTAGTCCTGCAGGGTAAAGTAAAAGACAATAAGGAAGGACTAGAATGAAAGGGTATGTGTAGCGAGAAAGAACAATAAGGAGAGATTACAATAAACAGTGGATCTTCGGGATACCGAATGGCGAAGTGGAGGCCCGAGGCATGGACTTGACAGTCCCTTTGTACCTGCTAACCATACAGATTTCTCTTTACTCTCTGTTTCCTTATCTCAGTTTCTCTACTCTTATCTCTTGTCTCTACGATCGTCTACACAATCCAATAAACACTTTTACTCCACATCTAAGCAATCTGAGTGAGTCTTCCAGCTCCCTTGACCAATACTAAAGCTCCCCAACGTCTATTGTTTTGGTGAGCCAACCTTCCCCGAACCTCCTCGAGCTCCCCAAGTACTCCATGAGCTCTGGGACCTTGACCTAGGTAACGTCGAGGCTACCCCTTACGTCGAAATACGTATCTCTTCTCCGTTAATACCTCCAACCCTCAGGGACATCAGCCGCTACCCCCACTTCCCGGGACCTCCCTCCCGGCTTATACTCCATCAGGGGCTCTCACGTTTGAAACCCACATCAACTATAATCTACAACGATTCTACGTTGACGTTCCTAACTGTTACAATCCATATTACTCAATGCTCTTACACCTACTAGTTCTAGTTACTTCCACTTCCACTGTTAATGTCCTAGGGACCTCCCTGAACCTTCTAGGGGCCCCTTCAAGGGTCACATCTCACCAGTCAAACTACTACTAGGTCATTCCTGTCCTCGGTCGCAGTTCCCATAGCTCCCTTCGAGCTCCAGCTTGCTCCTAGCACGCTACAATGTAAACTTCTCATACCAAACCACCCTTAAGACCATTTCTGACCCAGGTCTTACAGACTGTTTCTTCTTTCCTCGCTTTGTCTTGGAAAGATGTGGTTTCTTAGAAATTGAGGGACCAGGAAGAGCAGATGGGCCTGGAAGTGAAGATGAACCAGCAACTGATGATTATAGTGAAAGATAATTCAAAGTCAGTATGAGGGAGTATTTAAGACTCATCATGTGTTAAAATACCTGGACTTGACCCCTATCCTGCCTCTCTATCTGGTTCTTTGTCCTTCCTAGACTGCTCAGGACTTCGGCCTCTCTTCAATGAAGGAACAGCAGCTCCAGACATATGGTCATCTAGATCTTTGCTGGATGACATTGTGGTAGGAGATAATGAGGGAGAATAACGAAAAAAGAAAGGAAAGAAACAAAGGCACGACCGTGTTGAAGACAAAGAATTCTGCGCGTGCTGTTGTATCAGCCGGTTCTTGTCAGCTGGAGTGATTTCGGACTCATGACTGTTCATAGATTACTTGCCGTAGTATCTTATCTGGTTCCGTATTACTTGTCCTCAGTGTATATTTTAGATAGAAGACTCCGGACAGTACTTCGCCATAGTCAATTGGTTATTCCATAGATAAGAACAGTCATACTTAAAGTAGTAGTAGGTACTTGGACAACTCAGAATTCTCTTTGTCTGTAAAACAGCTTGACTGGATTCATAGCCTGAAGTTTACATACAAATATCTCAGTGCAGGGATACCACGTGCACGAGTGATGCCAAATGATGCCGAGTGATGTCCGGATTCAATGCCATGTTGGATGCCTTAATGGCAGTTCATTTGAGCTGCCATGGCTTTTGCGTCCCGTGTAAATTGCTGGAGTTGTCATCTGGGTCTTGGTTATCAGGATTGTCGATGCCCAATTTGGCAGGGTCAACCGGAGGGTCTTGATCATTGTGATCACCAGTGTCTAAATTGAAATGAGGAGGTGGGTCACGGGGAGAATTAGAAGTAGCGCGGCATTGGGGTTGTTTACCAGTACAACGAGCTATAGCCTGAAGGATGGGGGATTCTTGTCGAGTAATAGATCGGCCCCGAGCCAGGGCAACCACGGGGGGTTGTCCATGGCGAGGGGTCAAAACTTGAACAGGGTGTCCATCACCTGTATATAATGTACTATACTTAAATTGCTGGTCTTCCTCCATATCTTCAGGAAGGGTTGAGGTTGTGGGAATTGTTGCTAGACCAAAACCGCAATTACAGCAACGTGGTTGACCAATAGCAGAAATAGATTCTGAAAAAGGAGCAAATGATTGGGCTGTAGTGAAGAAGGTATTTTCTTCGGAGTTAGCCCTGGATTGAGCTCGAGTTCTTGGAGGCATGAAATTATAATCAGTACAACGTTAATGGGTTGAGTTTAATTATACTGTTAAGATCATGTATACCGGTAATGTTAAGATCATGCACACCGGGTAACCGTGCCAGAGGCTACAAGGTGTCTAAGTGCAGAGGGTCGAGTGGGACAGTAGTGAAGTTATTAACAACACCGCCGTTACGCCGTTAGTCCCCGGAGATCGAGAATAGAGAAGGGAGGAACTAGGAGCAGCCAAGTTGGGGCGGCGGTATCGCCGACGACGGGGAGCGAACCAAAGAACTTATAAGTCCTAAGGTCAGAGTGAGAAGTACTTTGAGGCGACGAGCCAGAAGACTTATAGACAAGAGAAGATCAACTCAGTTGAAGGGTGATCTAAGTTGATAATTAAACTGAGGAACTACAGTAGCGTACAGGCAGTATTTATATCTACAGATCGGCGCATCGGTACGAAGCGCCAGACTAACTACTAGGAGCTATACGTGTAGTACCTGCAGGGTAAGGTAAAAGACAATAAGGAGAGACTAGAAGGAATGGGTATGTGTAGCGAGAAAGAACAATAACGAGGAGATTACAATAAAGAGTGAATCTCGGAATACCGAGCGGCAGCGCGGGGCGCCGAGGCATGGTCTTGACAGGTAAGATGTGCCAAGGGCCAATTGGTTACTAGGGTCGGAAGCTGTGGTGGGACAGTGGTGAAGTTATTAACAACACTGCTGTTACGCCGCTAGTCCCCGGAGAGTAGGGGCAGAAGTAAGAGGACAAGAAGCAGCCAAGCCAACAATGAGGAGTGAACCAAAGAACATTGCAGAGAGTGTCAAAGGTGATATGGGTTATCTGAGTTGAAGAAGGCAATCTAAGTTGATAATTAAACTGAGGAACTAAAGTACAGTACAGGAGTATTTATATCAACTACTCGGCGGCTCGGTGGGAAGCGCCACACTAACTAATAGAGGTTGTACATTTTAGTACCGTCAGGGTAAGGAATAAGACAATAAAACTAGACTAAGGCAAAAGGGAATGTGTAGTAAGAAAGAACAATAAGATAAAGATTACAATAAGTCCATGATCTTCAGAAAGCCGACACCGGTGGAAGGCACCGAGCATGGTCTTGACAGTCTTTCACAGTTGTGTCTGGTTGCGTATCCATCTCTGACTCCTCTAGTAGCCCATACCGTCCTCCATTTTGACGTGGTTGTGTTGCCGGAATTACTATTGTCCCTGGCGTACTTCTTGGCTCCCATGGGTGTACCGTACTCCGTCCATTTGGTGCTGCTGTGGTCTTCTTTCCGCTACCAGCAGTTCTCATCTTTGCACCTCCTTTCCCATCGTTGTCTCAGGCCACTTTCAGGAAATGGGCTCATTGCGAGCATAGTCATGCATTGGATGGGTGATTACCTTCGCAGTTTGCACATTTAAGTGCTTTGGTAGTGTCAATGTGTGATGTCTCATTCTTTCAATGTGCATCACATCTCAAGGAGATTATGAGTCGGGCTGGGTGGTTGCAGTTGAGAGGTGATTCGGGTTGGCGGGCATGGCTCTGGGGCAATGTAGGCAAGGGTTTTCCTAAGTTTGGGGGAGTAAACTGGGCCAGAGGCTTGGACAGACACTGTCCCTGATGATTCTTTATGTGTTTTCATACTAGCAGGTCCCGGGGTCAGAGCAGTCAAGTTGTTTTGCCACTTTTCCATGGACTCGAGTCGCTTGTATAGTTGTCGGAGTTCCTGTAGCATCCTTGTGCTGTTGTCCTGCTCCATAATCATAGAGTGATCCTTCTGGGTGTATTGCTTAGGTGTATATGAGAGGGGTATATCTGCCATCCATACAGCTTTGTGGCCTAGTCTGTCTGACCATTCTATCAATTGTTCTTCTCCTATGATGTAGTTAATGAGGTCAAGGGCATATTTGATGGTTTCTGTGTGTGATGCTGATTCGGAGAGTGTAAGACCTGGGTCAGAATTGGTCTTAGGGTAGGTTTTGGTATAGTGAGTTTATGTTGTAGTGTGCTAGGAGCAGGCTGGAGCTCGAAGGGAGCTACGGGAACCACAACCGAGGACAGGAATGACCTAGTAGTGGCTGAGATGGATAGATATGACTCTTGAAGGGGTTCCTAGAAGGTCCAGGGAGGTCCCTAAGATGTAGGGAGGGGAGGTAGAAGTAACGGGAACCTAGTAGGCATAAGAGCGTTGCGTAGTAGGAGTTGTACTTGCTAGGACGTCAACGTAAGATCAAATAGGTCGTAGTTGATGTGGGTCTCAAACGTGTAAGCTCCTGAAAAGGTATACGCCCGGGAAGGAGGTCCCGGGAAATGGGGGTTAGAGGCAAACGTCCTCGAGTGATGGAGGCTGTAACGGAGAAGCGGTACATAGTTCGACATAAGGGGTAGCTTCGACGTTACCTAGATCAAGGTCCCAGAGCTTGTGGAGCAGTTGGGGAGCTCGAGGAGGTTTTGGAAAGGTTAGCTCACCAAGGCAGTAGGTGTTGGGGAGCTTTAGTATTGTTCGAGGGAGCTCGGGGACTCACTCGGGTTGCTTAGACGTGAAGTAAAAGCGTATATTGGATTGTATAGACGATCGTAGAGACAAAGACAAGAATAGAGAGACAGAGATAAAGAAACAGAGAATAAGAGAAATCCGTATGGTTAGCAGGTACAAAGGGACAGGGACTGGACCTATGCAAAAGGGTGTGTGTTCAAAATATACCAAGCTGGGGCTTGGGGACGTTGTGGAGCTACTTAAATAGGTACGGGAAGTGAACAAGGGAACATTAGGGGATCTGGAGAACATGAGGCAGATAATTGAGAGAGGTAGATGATCGAGATTAGTACTTGATGGGGTTAGTGGTAGGAGGATTCATATGCGTGTCGGGGTGGTCGTCAGGACGTTTGGGTAGGTGTATCGGGGAGATGGTGGTACTGTGCTGGGGAGGTGTCTTGGGGAGGTGCAGAGATGGATAGGAAGTGTGGCTGGTACTGGGACTGGTCTGGTTGTAGCCAGGGCATGACAGAGAGGGGTAAGGGTTTAGGATTCAATGATTGTGGGGGAACATCTTCTATCTCTCCTTCCTCCACATCCATAAAGTCATCACCTGTGTCGCTCTCAGTTCCAGGTCTGAGACCTCTCCGTCTTTTCATAATTCATACTAGCGGGGATTTTGGCTGGCATATCTCATTTCTGTCTTTTTTCAGTGTATTCAATGGTTCTGTTCTTTTCCCCAGCATTGAGGAAGGCCTTTCTGGGGTCTTAGGGCATCCATTCCCGCAGTGTATATTTGGTTTTCCCCACCTCCCATAGTATTTTTAGTGCTCATATTCTATGTGAATACTGCTTTTCTATCATGAGAAAATTCAAGGATGATGGCAGGTTCAAACGAAGACAGTTTTTCGGATGAGAGAAAGAGACAATGACAAAATTTTTCTTTAACAAAGATCACATGAGCAAAAAACTGCCCATTTGGGATTATCACATGACTGAGTTATAGACTGAGGATGAACAGAAAAAATTTGAAGCGAATGCAGGGGGTGACACCCGCCAAAATCCGAAAGATGTCAATGTCCATTGGTGTCTGTTTGTTCACCATTCAAGTGCTGAAGTTGCCGCACCTGCCACAACCTGCCGCTGGATTAGAAATCATCATCAATCAATTACTTTAATTTACAGTCTTACATAGAGGGTTTATTGCGCTACTGTGACTTTGCTTTTCTATCTCAATGAAATACCTTTGTTCGGTTCTAGCCAACATGACATACTGTGAAATTCATGCCCAACCACTAACACAAAATCCAACTGAGCCAAAAGGCTACTATGACAGGATGATTGTCATAGGTGGTTGGGACTATATATACCACATGTATTAAGACCTCTTCGCATGATCTTAACAGTACTGTCAAGCCCATGCTTTGGGCCTCCATTCCGCCGTTCGGTATTCCGAAGATCCACCGTTTATTGTAATCTCACTCTTATTGTTCTTTCTCGCTACACATACCCTTTCCTTCTGGTTCCTCCTTATTGTCTTTTACTTTACCCTGCAGGTACTACACGTATAGCTCCTAGTAGTTAGTCTGGCGCTCCGCACCGCTGCGCCGTTCCGTAGATATAAATACTGCCTGTACGCTACTGTAGTTCCTCAGTTTAATTATCAACTTAGATTCCCTTTGTATCGGGAGTAGATTGGCTGGGCACGGACACACCATTTCAATGAGTTTTCTCCTACATCCTCACATACACCCTCGATATCATTTCACTCATTTCACATTTCCTTCCATAAATAACCTAGCTTACTCTATATAATCACTACATGTTTGCCTCGTTTCCGTATCAATGACATCTCTTTCTTCACAAACATATAGTACAATTTCCTCGACTATCTACCATATATATTTTTCCTTTATCTTCATACAGTATAAGAGTAGTCTCGGTATGCCTGGTAGAGGGGAAGCTCCCGAAGTCTTACCTCTATACTCAAATCAATTCTCTTCCCCACTTATCCCTAACGTTCGATATACAACTGGAGCCCACCGCAACACCAAGTCTTTGACTCGGTGATCGAACTCAACAACCTATGCACGCCCGCACGACCGACTGCACGTACAACCGAATGCACAAATAAACACCATTTCCTTCTCAAAGCCGAAGCCCTTGGTGCAGGGACGAGACTCCAGGGGACGATTCACTGCACACAGACACAGTACCGCAGCCAGTACCTCCCTTCCAATTATCCGCCGTCCACTGTTGACTTTCCCTGACATTACATCCCACAACGATAACGATGATACCTTACCATACGAAGGAGGACATTCGGACACCTTAGACACCAGCGTTAGATACACCCACAACGAAACAACAAACAACTCACCTAGTACCCCCATACTAACCACACCCTCCTCACCACTATCCTCGCTATCCATATTATCCACCTCACCACTGAATAACCCAGTCATCCCACTGACAATGTCCACTACACGCGCTACAACCAAGGGCCCCGCAGCCATGCCAGCACCAGGTTCATCAAAGGCACCCACAAAGTTCACCGGGGAGGCACAGGATCTGAAAGATTTCATCGAAGAATTTGAGAACTGCGCTGATGCGCAGGAACTGACATCAGAAGAGAAGGTAAAAATGGTTGCAAAATACGTCGACAGAGAAACAAAGCGGTATTGGAAAACGCTTGATGCATATGCAAAGAAGGACTGGGGAGCACTGAAGAAGGAACTGTTGAAGGCATACCCGGGGGCAGAGAAGGGGCATCGCTTCTCAGTGCTCGGCTTAAGACGACTAGCACAAAAGCAAGCACGGAAGAGGATCACATCAGAGAATGACCTAGTTAAGTATTATCAGCATTTCCAAGTCATGTCTGCGGCACTAAAAGCTGATAATAAACTTACCGACAACGAGGTCAACCGTTATTTCTGGTTTGGAATCCACCAGGATGACCGCCGAGACATCCTAACCCGACTTGAAAACCAAGACCGGGCATTCGATCGAAAGACAGTGCCCACCATGCAGAAAGCAGTCGAAGCAGGACGAGTAGTGTTTTGCGATGAGGCTATGGATCTGGACTGGGATGATCCAATAGCAGAAATTGTCAGCAAGGACACGAAGAGGAAAAAGAAGATTGGTAGGGAAAGAAGGGAAGTCATCAGCAGCGAGGAGGATGAAAGCTCAGATTCAGACGACGAATCGGATGATGAGGAAGAGGACCGGCCAAAGAAGAAGACCGTGCGACAGGAGGTTCAGACAAAGGTGGTTGCAAGGAGTAATCTCGACGATATTGAAGAGTTAGCAAAGAGACTCCGCGGGTTGGATGTAGGAGATGTCAACTATGCAGGCACATATGCTCGATTAGTTGTATTATCACCCGCAGTCGCATCTGCCATTTTATCACTCCCTCCCCAGCCGATGTCGACCTCAGCAGCGGCCTCCGCTCTCCCTATACAACCCTATCCACATCCTAACCAAGGCCCAGGCCCCGCTACCTATCCGAACAATGTTCCACTCCCCCAGAACAACTACCGTCAGCGAAATCCACAATGAAATGATCGTCCGCCAACCGCCTTGCCCAGGGACATCCAATGCCACTTCTGCAAAGAAAACCATCTCATTCGCGACTGCCCACATGTTCAGGAGTATACTCGACTACAGAAGATCATCCTCATTGGAAGATGGTTCTGTTACCCAGATGGGCACCCAAATGCGCGCTGCATGATCAAGGCAGATGCGGCAGGAGGGATCAAGGCAACCATTGATAAGGAGGTGCCGGGGTTTCGCGAGGCTCAGCCCCCACCCAACGGACGGTAGCAACTATTATGACTCACCAGGAAGAGCGAACATTGAACCAAGTTCAGGTCATAGAGGAAGAGCAAGTTCTGGAGGGGAACGAAGGGGAAGAGGTCATTTGGGGCGCAGTAATTGAGCTCGAACATCTTCAGGAGGAAGAAGCCATTGGTTTGGCAGTAACAAGGGGGAACAATGAGGGAGCAACAAAGCACAAGGAGCAAATAAAACCACATACAACACCTAGAACCCAGCCAGCGTTCAACTACGAGTCGAAGGCAGCGGACCCACAGGCTGCAAACCGCATGTTCAAGCGAATCTTGACTGTCGTAGTACCAGATGTAACGGTCAACGATCTAGTCTCACTCAGTAGTGATCTTCGGAAGGAGTTAATTGAATATACACGTACCCAGCGAGCACCCAGAGACAAGGTCCCACCACCCTCATCATCCCTCCTAACCAAATCCTTACAGCTTGACTACTCGACCCCTCTCCGTGAAATTCCAGTAACACTGGCAGGAAAGAAGGTAGAGGTTGGATTGCTAGATGAAGGTTCCGAGATTGTAGTGATCAGAAAGGATCTCTGGGAAGAAATTGGATTTAAGGTGAACCCAATGGTCAAGATGTTGATGCAGACAGCAAACGGAGGGAAGGAGGAGATGGAAGGTTGTGCAGAGTTCTTGGAAGTGGTCGTCGATGGTCTACGAACCTGGGTCCATGCGTTTGTCGTGCCGTGAGCCCTGTACAAACTGCTCTTGGGTCGACCCTGGCAAAAGAGTGTGAAGCTGGCAAAAGAAGAGTATTCAGATGGGCGAGTGGATGTGATAATTCATGACCTGATGGGATTGGAGCACCCCAGACGGATCCCAACTACGGCCTGCACAGGAAGAGGAGGATTGTTTGTGATGAACACAGAGGCAGTTACAAACCTTTGGAAGGAGGAACCAAACATGACCACACCTCCCTCAGCAAATCCGGACTTCACCGATCTGCCCCTCTCATTCTCGAACTTCCTTCTTAGTTCCACCCACCACTACAACCAAATAAACCATGTTTTTGCCTATCGGAAAGTTGCGAATAAGGTGCTCCCAGTCCCAACAGTAATGCCAGAATATGCAAAAATCATCTGCAGAATACCAGAAGATCCCCTCCTCACACTCCCAACCGTATCTCAACACCCCCCTCCATTTACTCCAGGGACACAACTCACACAAGAACGAATGGATGTCTTGGGTATTTTCAAAAATGAGTTCCTTTGGCCAGAGGAAAAGTTGTTAGCAGCACATGTGCTCATGAACAATGAGATGGCCTTGGCTTGGAATGAGGCGGAAAAGGGCTTATTTCGCGAGGACTACTTTCCTCCAGCTAAGATTCCAATGATAGCACACACTCCTTGGGCTGACCGAACACTCCCTATTCCTCCAGGTATCCGTGACAAGGTTATACAGCACATCCGCGACAAAATTGCATCCGGGCTCTATGAGCCTTCAAATAGTTCCTATTGTTCACAATGGTTTATTGTTATGAAACCAAACGGGGGACTCCGGATGGTTCACAACTTAAGGAAGCTCAATGCCATCACGATACGAGATACGGGGCAACCTCCACTCATTCACCTCTATGTCGAACAATGCGGAGGACAAGGAATCTATACTGGACTCGATATTTTTGTTGGATATGACCACGGCGCTCTCCATGTCGACTCTCGCGACCCAACAACTTTTGATACCCCCATTGGAACGCTACGCCTAGCTCGCATCCCCCAAGGTTGGACCGGGTCGATGCCCATCTTCCACGGACACATGGCTTTCCTTCTCCAAGATGAGATGGAAGTAGCACCAAACTTTGTCAACAATGTACCGGTCTTAGGTCCAAAGACACGTTACGAACTCGAGGGAGGCAGATTCGAGGTATTAGAAGATAATCCAGGTATTCGACGCTTTGTCTGGGAACACCTAGTCGACGTGAACAGGATTCTGCATCGTTTGAAGCATGCAGGTGCAACAGCCTCAGCCAAAAAGCTACTCATTGGGGTTCCAGAGTTGAAGATAACTGGGACAATGTGCACATATGAGGGACGACGACCGGATAACACCAAAGTAGTGAAGATTCAGACTTGGCCACCTTGCAAATCAGTAACGGAAGTCCGAGGATTCCTGGGAACAGCAGGGGTTGTTCGTATTTGGATTTTGAACTTCGCACTAATCACACGCCCTCTGGTCGAGCTTACAAAGAAAGACACAGAGTTCCAATGGCTTTCAGAACACCAACAGGCTATGGACAAAGTAAAGGATGCTATCTCCACCTCCGACGCACTCATTACTATCGACTATACTTCCCTCCTCCCTGTCATTCTTGCTGTCGACTCATCTATCATTGGGTGCGGAATCATTATCTCCCAATACGACAAGGAGAATCGACGTCGACCATCCCGATTCTGGTCCATCGCTTGGAACGAACGTGAATCCAGGTACTCCCAAGCAAAAATCGAACTTTACGGCCTCTTCCGTGCCTTCCACTCTATGAAACTTTACCTCATAGGCATACAGAGACTCACCGTCGAAATGGATGCATCATACGTTAAAGGAATGATCAACAACCCTGACATGCACCCTAACGCAGCCATGGACCGTTGGATAGCAGCAATCCAACTCTTCGATTTTGAGCTTAAGCATGTGCCAGGGAAGGACTTCGTAGGACCCGATGGGCTTTCACGAAGACGACAAACAGAGGACGAAGGTGACGAGGAGGAAGGAGAAGCAGACACATGGGTTGAGGAGATTCTGAGCTGTGGCATATGGGTTGCATCAGCATGGCAAGGAGGCTCAAAAGCGGACGGCGTGTTGGCATACAGGGATAGCGATGGTGCCATATCATTGACGGTATCAGTAGAGGACTCGTGGATGGAGATACCTCATAGCGAGGAAGCGGCGCGTCGCGACAATGATCTCAAGTTGGTCAAAGCTTACCTTTCTACCTTCACTACACCTAGGAACCTCTCCGGAAAACAACTCAAACAATTCACCAAACGCGCTTCAAGATTTTTCTTATGCGGGGATCAACTATGGCGTCGAGAGCACTCCGGACGTCACCAGATTGTCATTATCCCTTCCTCAGAACGACTCTCCCTCTTACGACAGACCCACGATGACCTTGGTCATAAGGGCTTTTTTTCTACTCGACGAACCATCGCGGACCGATTCTGGTGGCCCAGCCTTGATGACGACTTACACTGGTTTCTCAGGACATGCCATGCCTGCCAGGTCCGTTCTACTGAAAAGGTTGTTATTCCCCCTTCCATCTCGATGCCAGCTACACTCTTCTGTCGAGTCCACATTGATACCATGTACATGCCAAAAGTACAAGGATATCAATTCATCATACAGGGTCTTTGTAGCCTATCACGTTGGCCGGAATGGAGAATGCTGAAGAGCAAGACAGGCCGAACAGTGGGACAGTTTATTTTTGAGGAGATATTGTGTCGTTGGGGTGGACTTGAGGAAATTACAACAGACAATGGGCCAGCAATGGTAGCAGCGCTCGACTGGCTAGGAAAGAAATATAAAATTCATCACATCCGCATCGCCGCCTACAACTCCCAAGCCAACGGCATCGTCGAAGTCTCGCATCGTTACATTCGGGACGGTCTCGTGAAAGCATGCGGAGGAGATATTAGAAAATGGGTGTCGGTGGCGCCATACATCTTCTGGGCAGATCATATTACGACTCGACGGGACACAGGCTACTCGCCTTACTACATCGCACATGGTGTCGAACCCCTTCTCCCCTTCGACATCACCCAAGCCACCTTCCTACTCCCAGAAATTATCAGAAAGCTATCTGACGACAACCTCATTGCACTCCGGGCTCAGCAGCTTCAACGTCGAGAGGAAGATTTAGCTCGGATCCACGAGCATGACATTCAAAGTCGGTTCCGTTCTATTGAGGCTTTCAGAAAACATCACAAAAATGTCATCCGTGACTACAAATTCAATCCTGGTGACCTCGTCTTAGTCCTCAACAAACGTATCGAGAAAGGTGTTTCGAAGAAGGCTCTTCCTCGTTATTTCGGTCCTATGGTAGTTGCAAAACGCACTGAAGGAGGTAATTATCGACTCGCAGAAGTTACAGGAGCTATATCCAAACTCAGATACGCCGCTTTCCGTATCATCCCCTACTATGTGCGGTCTTCCAAACGACCCGACGTCACGGAGTTTCTGGACCCCAGAGCCTTGGCAGGAATTGAAGATGACGGAGACGACGATAGAGAGGAAGCGGATGAGGACAGCAGAGATTCCATCAAGCACCGGCTTCGACCGAGGACGGTCGATTCTTAAAGTGAGGGGGAGGTGTATCGGGAGTAGATTGGCTGGGCATGGACACACCATTTCAATGAGTTTTCTCCTACATCCTCACATACACCCTCGATATCATTTCACTCATTTCACATTTCCTTCCATAAATAACCTAGCTTACTCTATATAATCACTACATGTTTGCCTCGTTTCCATATCAATGACATCTCTTTCTTCACAAACATATAGTACAATTTCCTCGACTACCTACCATATATATTTTTCCTTTATCTTCATACAGTATAAGAGTAGTCTCGGTATGCCTGGTAGAGGGGAAGCTCCCGAAGTCTTACCTCTATACTCAAATCAATTCTCTTCCCCACTTATCCCTAACGTTTGATATACACCTTTCTATCTCAGTCCACCTCTTAAGTCTTCAGGCTCATTACCTCGAAGCACTCTCTATAGCCTTGGGACTTATAAGTTCTCTGGCTCGCTCCTCCGATACCGCCGCTCCAACTTGGCTGCTACTGGTCTCTCTCTTCTGTACTCTCGATCTCCGGGGACTAGCGGCGTAATGGCGGTGTTGTTAATAACTTCACTACTGTCCCACTCGACTTCCGCACTTAGACACCCTGTGACCTCTGGCACGATTACACGGTGTACATGATCTTAACACATAACCTACCTGCTCTGAATCTCTGTCTGGAGTGACAAACCTTCTGGAAGTACAATGCAGTACATCATTTGCTCTCAGAGCATTCAGAAAATGATAGTGGTAGATTCTCACTGCAAAAACATATAACTAGGCATAGAGGGTTTTTAGAATACAATGATTATGAGGGTTGGGTTGAACACGTTGAAGCTGCTTAAGGTACGCATGGCATCAATCGGCAGGTGCGGCAACTTCAGCGCTTGAATGGTGAACAAACAGACACCAACGGACATTGATATCTTTCGAATTTTGACGGGTGTCACCGCCTGAGCGAATGATAGCAAAAAGAATGTGCTGTTGCTTATTTTCGGGCATTGAGCCATGGCATCAAGATTTTGAAACTCAGTTCAAATGAGAATTTTGTCCCTTGTTCATACTCAACCATTTGAACATGGGTTATATGAAGGTCTGACTGTGTAGGAATGCCCAAGATAGTTTGGTGTGACAAAATTCGGAGACATGGACCACTGGCGCGGATCCCGGGTAGCGTTTATCCGGGTGATACATAACGCCGTCACAGGTGTATCTCCAAAACTGTGACATTCACCCTCGATACGATTTAATTCCTAATCAATCAAAATTTGTCCTTGAGCATTGATTATAGTGAGCTTGAATGATCTTAACATACTATGCTTTGATTCTTAGATTTGAGACATTGTGACATAAGAAAGAGTCGCAAACAAAACTTGATGTTTTGTATCAAGGACTCCAAGATCACTCGCTGCTGGGAAGCATTGAGATCTCAGCTGATCTCAGCTGCTCGCAGGCAATTAGCCAAATTTACAAATTTTGCAGATTACAGATTTTGCAGATGACAGCTTCCACCCTGATTTGGATCGCACTGGGAAGGAACCTTGATTCTATCTGGGTGTCTAGTCCTCTCCTCATCTATGGTAGGAGGGCACACATGCAGGGCTTGGCAAACTTCGATATATCATGTAGTCAAGGACACTTGAATATCTTATCCAATGAAACAGCAAGCCTAAAACCGAGTCTTATGTTTGGACAGTGGTGAAAAGAGAGTCAAGTTGAACAGCTTTTCATGTTTCAACACAACACAACCTGAGTCGCTTGCTCACGCAACCAAGGACTACTAGCCTACTGCCACCTACTAAATCAACTTACTCGACGCTGCCGGTGCTACCCTACTCTTCACTACCTTCACGATCCACAGAGGTAAAGCACTGATGGCGACAATAACGGCGACTTTCCAGGCAAATCCGAGGGTTATGACAAATGAGAGGTCTGGGGGGGAGGGAACAAGATACGTTTGTTAGTAACAACCACATGAAACGAACAAACCGCCCAGAAAAAAAGAGGGGGAGGGGGGGATCAGAGAGCCTTACCGAAATATTCAGGCAAAAACGCGATACTGATTATATAGAAGAATAGGGTGACGATTTCAGATATGATCATATATATGTGCCAGGTCGTTATCTCAAGCGCGACCATGATAAGCTCGTTCAAGACCAGCGCCGTGAACGATATCGACACGATATGCAAAAACTCGTTTTCGAATAACAACAGTGACATGATCATGATCGCCGCACCTGAAAAGGATCAGCTACAATACACAGCCAAAAGAAACTGTCTTCGATGTTGAATCACCCACCCTGATAAACACTAATCATCACCCACTCAAAAAAGCTCTTATACCCCAACACCCTCCCCTTCACCAACTCCTTATATAGCTCCGGATAAACCAACGCGGTCTCCCTACTAACATCCCTATCCAAAACCAAACTGAACACAGGCATCATCGTATACACCGTCGCGTATCCCACCATCAACCAGCCTTGATACAAGGCAATGGGCGCGAAATAGAATATAGCGGAGAAGACGGCTTGGATAATGGAAATTATCAAACCGCGGTGGATGACGAACTGGGCGAGGGTGGAGGAGCGGAGGTAGGAGAGACGGCCGTGCCAGAGGAGGAGGGGGGTGAGATGAGAAAATTGCGTTAGGGAGAAGTCGGCGGCGAGGGAGGCTTGGCGACCTTCTTTTCCGACGAGGCCGATTCCGACGTCAGCTGCTTGAATCATGCTAACATCATTGCCTCCATCTCCAATACAACATACTCTTTTCCCGGTATACGCTCTAATTAGTTTTGCGATGTCCGCCTGGGTATTGAAGTCAGAAATAAATAGATGAAAATACACATAATTTGACCTTTTGCGTTGGTGAACACCTACACGCTACAACCGCACTCAACTTTGTCGCGATCTCGATAAATTCGTTCTTGTATAGACTCAGACAAAGCTGGAGTGACTCGCCATCAATGACGAGGCAGGAGTCAAGTTTGTTTTGGAGGAAGTCGAGGTGGGATTTGAGTGTGGTTGGGGAGGTTACTATGTGGGGAGGTTTAGAATTAGTTACAATATGAGTAGATAAACATAGAATTCACCTTTGGAAACCTCATGAATATACTGCCCTCTACTGACCATCTTTGTGCTAATTGCAATACACCGTGCGGTTTCGACCTGTGAAATAATCAGTCATCCAACCCAATTGGAGACGAGAAAGAGTGAAAGCCATAGAACACCCAACTCTCTGTCAACTCACCTTATCACCAGTCAACATCCAAACCTTGACTCCGGCATTCCTCATCAACTCCAACGTCGATCGGACCTCGTCCTGTAATCTATCCTCTACACCAGTTAAGCCGAGAAGCTCCATATCTTTTTCGAGATATTTTGCTATAACTTGGGCCTGTGCTTCTGCACGGGACACTGCTCCATCAATTGTGGTATCCCCACTGCCTCCTCCAGTTCCCCCAACACTAGTCGACGCAACCGCATACTCGCTCTCAAATGCCGCCCATACTTCCTTCCCTACCTTCTTCCTCGCAACGACCAAAGTGCGCAGCCCCTCTCTCCCCATGTTCCCTGTCTCCTCCTCAAGCCAATCATTCCGCTGGACAAGGGGTGCCATGACTGTATCAGCGCCTTTAAGGAGAAAGAGGATGTCGGATGTGGAGTGGTCGAGGAGGACGATCCCCATGCGTTTGGAGGTGGAGGTGAAGGGGAAGATGGCGAGGATTGTAAATGTTAAAAGAGTGCGCGCAGGATCATCTGTACGTAATACGATTTTTGTACGATCCCGAAAAACGAGAGCAAGACCGATGGTTTGTGTCCAGGTGACGATGGCGACTTCGTCTGGTGAGGAAGCTTGGTATGTTACGCTTCCATCGTCGTTAGTCACTGGCGTTACCTAGGGGGAAAGAGGATTAATGATATAATGCGAGTGTTTGAGTATTCAAAGGATATTAATTCACGTTGTGACATAAAGCTAGACTTTGGACAACGTCTCTTACTCGAGAAGACATGTCTCTTCTACCTCTCCCAGCTCCACCTCCAATCGTATTGGCATGATGATGGCCCAACGCGACACTGCTGCTTCCGCGAGTGTGAGTATGAGTGTTGTTGTGGTCGTCGTCTGTGTGAGATGATAAGAGGGATATGTATAGAGAATTTGAGCACACATACCATTACCGTTATTTGCAGAAGCAAACGCCAACGCAAGTTGTCTAGCCACTTCGTCCATGGAATCTTGACCATATGACATTGTCCCCATGTGAAGTCTACGCATTTCCATTTCATTCCTCGTCAACGTCCCAGTTTTATCGCTCAACAAATACTCCACCCTGCCTAATTCCTCTGGAAGAGTGCTAGTGCGGACGATAGTGCCGGGAATTGTAGAATCTGACATGATTTGGTGCGAGTAGAGGGATTTACCGAGGTCGAGGTTTACGCGGAGACTGACAAGAGGTAGAGTCAATACGGAATCGAGGTAACAAAAACGCCCACTCACCTGATCGGAATGATACTACTAAACAAAATCAAAAATCGGAAGACGGAAACGACGGTGTGAGTGGTAAAGACACCGCCGCGGAAGCCGTTAAGAGCGACAAGGATGAGCGAGAGGAGGAAGGTTGTTGTGCAGAGGATTTTTGCTAACCCATTCACCTCAACCTCCAACAAACCGACCTTGGTACCAGCCGTGCTAGTGTTCATGACAGCGCGAGTCTCGGGGCCGGTATAGATGACAAAGCCGATAATAGTGGCGGAAGATGCGAGAACCTTGGGACGGAAGAGATGAGCAACATAATGAAAAGTAACCAGAAAACTCACTGTGTTGGCCCATAAAACGTTTTCCGCTGTCAGAGGGGATACATGTGATGGGGCCAAGGTAAGCGTCCCAATGAATGTATGTATATCCTTCGTTGGTGCATCTGCGTAAATCTCAGCTTCGCCACTACCGAGTTTCGCGACACCTTCTTCCCCTAAGCCTTGAGTTTCTCCAACACTGAGACGCATCTTCCAATCTGTCTCACCATCCAACTGGTCTGTGCGCACAAAACAAGTTCCGGAAGGATCAGATGTCCAAAGAAGAACCATATCAGCGGGGACTCTGTCATTTTTTTGGAGACGCACGAGTTGGCCGACTAAAAGGGAAGAAGATGGAAGGGCACGAGTGGATAGGTGCGGTGAAATAGAAGGTGGATCCACGACAATGTATTTCTGTCCGTTTGCTTCACGGTCACGAAGATTTCGTTTGTAATCATCGTACGCCTCTTTTCCAATCGTTATACACAACACGAAAGCCAGTGGTGCAATATACGTCGCAATAAACCCTGACAATTCATTTAGTTACTTAACAACACTAATCAGCAGAGGTCTGCTCACCAATCTTCAACGCAGGCACGAACTGACTCAAAGCAACCAATAAGAAATAGAGATTGAAGAAGAACTTAAATTGCTCGTAAAAAACCTTCGGGAAGAAGGTTATTATCGAGTATTTTTGGTTCCGGATGATATTTGGGGGGTATTTGGATTGAAGGGAAGGTAAGGGGTGGAAAGGGATTGTGCGGGAGGTGTAGAGTGTTCCTTTGGGAGATTTCGATGTGGGAGGTTTCTTGAGACGAGAGAGTGGAAGTTTAGAGCTATCCGGTAACATCATTCCTTCCTCGACTTCTTCTTCCCGCTCGCGACTAGATTCCAATAATCCTATAGCTTCCTCTGGATCATCATCCACATATAATCTCTGAGGCCGCTTCGCTCTCCTCGCCCTATTCGCTCGACTACGCTCCGCATTGGCGTTTGCAACAGCAGCTACACGCGATACACTTCTATTCATCCCTGTGTTATTCTCGTTGGGTTTATCAATAGTACTAGGACTAAGATTCTCTCCGGTCAAAAGTTCGTAGCCACCTTGTGCGTTTTGCTTATTGCGGAATGCGCGGAGTGGAATATCAGGCATGTATTACTTTGCCTGCATGGATCGGATGGACGTAGGTTAAAGTGTTTAGAGCGCTTAATAGAATGACACGTGAACACGTGCCAATTACGAGTCCGAAATGAAACTAGTGCAGTGTTGGACGGTCACTTTTTTGTGACTAGTCGCCGACGGTCATTTGGTCGCTGAAAGCGACCTGACCTTCAGGTGCCTAGCGCGCGCTAGACGCGCGTTGACCAGGCAATTATTCAGCAAACCCGAAATATTTTTGGAACAAAAAAAAACGTGGGCGAGAAATTTTCAGAAATTGAGGCATGAGCCATTGGTACCATTGGGGAGCACCTGACCCGGGGACAAACCGAAGCCAAATAGTCATGGTCAGGTCAGATTTTGGCAACCTTGCCCATGACCACTGGCCGGTCGGCAACCTTGATGCCCGTCGCGCGACCTTGCCAACACTGAACTAGTGCACCCCTGCGGGGTTGCCACTGCGGGGATGAAACCCTAATGTTGTAGTGAATATGAAGAGATTAGGTACAAAACTCCAAAAATTCTCTAGCAGAGTTTGCTGAGACTTTTCAAAATTTTCTCCATGAAACAATCATGAACATGGCAGGAAACACGATTATTTTGAATATTCCTGTATTAATTTCAGCCTAATCCTTAGCAGATTGTTCCAAGATAATCTCAGCTACAATTTTTTACAAAATTCTCAAAATTTTCAGCCTATTCTCCATGAGAAAAGTCCTTCATCCCCGCAGTGTGCATAACACCTTGCTTGCATAGTTTTTTTTTCTCGAAATCAAAATACAACCTGTCCACACTGAGTACATGACACATGTTGCAATGTCACTTTTACTAATGGAGAGTAGATGTTGTAACTTTTGAAGGGGACTGTAAGACCTGGGTCAGAATAGGTCTTAGGGTAGGTTTTTGGTATGATGATTTTATGTTGTAGCGTGCTAGGAGCAGGCTGGAGCTCGAAGGGAGCTACGGAAACCGCGACCGAGGACAGGAATGACCTAGTGATGGCTAGAGTTG